>PVKP010040891.1:0-19150 GCA_004027715.1 Plecturocebus donacophilus
TCTTTTGTGTGTGCATAGTTGAGCAGAGGGTCTGATGTAGCAGATATTTAGAATTTGTTGAGTCAGGCTAGGTGCATGTTTCAGAAGTCCATGTATCATCAGCCAACCCAGAACACAACCCCCTCCCAGCTCTAATGCAAGATGACAGCCTTCTGAAAGGGATTTTAAATGAAATGGCTGCCTGGAATCACAAGAGGATTGGGCAGTAGCAAGAGAAGTTGAGTTTCTGTTCCGTATTCAGTTCCTTTGCCATCCCCCAGCCATGACTTGCGTTCTATTCTGCTGTGCTCATGTTTGTCATCTTGCTTGTTTTCAGCCTCTGACTTCATCTCATCCTAGGGGTCTGGTGGGTAGGTGCTAGAGGAAGCTGGAAATAAGGTCATTTAGGGGATGAAGATAATAGAATTTAACAGTATTTCTGCGTTAGTATGTGAGGGGTACATGTGTTAAAGGGGAGGTCAACCCTCCTGGACCTCCAGGCCTGGACAGTTGAGAGCCAGGTCAGGCTCTGTATTCCTCTGGTGTTCATATCATGACTTAGAATTGACTTGGATCTTTTTTTTTTTTAGACGGAGTTTCACTTTTGTTGCCCAGGCTGGAGTGCAATGGCGTGATCTCAGCTCACCATAAACCTCTGCCTGCTGGGTTCAAGTGATTTTCCTGCCTCCGCCTCCCGAGTAGCTAGGATTACAGGCATGCGCCTCCATGGCTGGCTAATTGTGTATTTTTAGTAGAGATGGAGTTTCTCTGTGTCGGTCAGGCTGATCTCAAACTCCCGATCTCAGGTGACCCACCTACCTTGGCCTCCCAAAGTGCTGGGATTACAAGTGTGAGCCACTGCACCAGTCACCCCGGCTGGAGTGCAGTGGCATGATCTCAGCTCACTGCAGCCTCCACCCCCCAGGTTCAAGTGATTCTCCTGCCTCAGCCTCCCAAGTATAATAGCTGGGACTACAGGCGAGTGCCACCATGCCCAACTAATTTTTGTATTTTTAGTAGAGACAAGAGTTTAACCATGGTGGCCAGGCTGGTCTCAAACTCCTGACCTCAAGTGATCCACCTGCCTCGGCCTCCAAAGTGCTGGGATTGTAGGTGTGAGCCACCACACCTGGCTGAGTTGGATATTTTAGAACAGAGATGACCAATGTAGTGGTCTCCCCGGCCTCCTCACTTTCCCTCATCCTTGCTATTTACAGTTTTTCGTTGACCTTCATGGGGAAAGAGGAAAAAGGGAGGAAGAGACATGCTTGTTCTACCAGTGACCCAGGAAGAGAGGAGGGCAGGAGAGCCCCCTGTCTTAGAGGCCACAGGGACCTCAGGCTGGTAGGCTGGGGTGGTATCTTAGGGTATACTGTTGCAGATTGTGCCCTTCTTAGCAGGAAAAATCCTGCGGTGCAAGAGACCTCTGCATTTCCTCACAATAGTGTCAGATTGCAAGGATTGAGGGAAGACTTGAGGACTCACGAGGTCTTTTTTCTCTGTCTCTGTGTACAACCTTAGAGGAGGTTACATGTATTTAATAATACTTCCAGGAACTGCCCAATACCGAGTGGCCCTTCCCACCACAGTTCCTCTTACTGCAGTCTAAAGCCTACTTTTGTCTTAGAGCCAGGTCTGAATGGCAGTCAGTTGTTTTCCTTGGACTGAGTCTCAGTCTGCCCTACCCTAATGCTCAAAGTTTGAATGAAGGAATGTTCCAACTGATAACTCCTAGAAACACTGACATCCTTAGGTGTTATCCTACAGTCTGCCTGGATGTTGTTCTCATCACCATCACTAATAAAAGTAACAAGTGATTTAAGTGTTTGTTTTTAAAGTAGAGCATCTCTGGGCCATCTTATTATTACTTTTTTTGAGACAGGGTCTTGCTCAGTTGCCCAGGCTGGAATGCAGTGGCATGATCATAACTCACTGCAGCCTTGAACTCCTGGCCTCAAGTGATCCTCCCACCTCTGCCCCACAAAGGGCTAGGATGACAAGCATGAGCCACCATGCTCAGCCCCATCTTACATTTCAAAAGGTGCCAGCAGTAGGCCAAGGTCTCAGAGCTAGTTAGAGCTGACTTTCATACTCATGCTTCATCACTCTGCTGCATGACCCGGTCCCCACCAGAAACAAAGATCTCATGTGAGATTGGTCAGTGTGGGGTCCAAAGTGTAGTTTTGCAGATTAGGTGTGTTTCACAAGTTAACAATGAATGTACCTGCTACTGCCCGGATCTTCTGTTCTGGCCTCATAACCTCTTCAGGTAGCCCAAATTGCCCATCTCTAAAGAGCTGTCAGTGAGAGGCCTGCTGACACAACAGGTGTTCGACTTTGCCTTTGAGGCGTCACGATCCATGGGGTGAACATGACATTATGAGCTGGGCAACCTGGTTCTAGTTTTGGTTCCATTTCTTTTATTTCTTTATTTAGATGGAGTCTTGCTCTGTCGCTCAGGCTGGAGTTCAGTGGTGCAATCTCGGCTCACTGCAACGTCTGTCTCCCACATTCAAGCGATTCTCCTGCCTTCGCCTCCCAAATAGCTAGGACTACCAGCACGTGCCACCACACCCTGCTAATTTTTTGTATTTTTAGTAGAGATGGGGTTTCACCATGTTAGCCAAGATGGTCTCCATCTCCTGACCTCGTGATCTGCCTGCCCCAGCCTCCCAAAGTGCTGGGATTACCGGCGTGAGCCACCTTGCCCAGAAATTTTAATCTTAATGGCTGTGAGTGAGTCACTGAGCCCTAGGTATAGACCTGGAATTCTGTGGGCCTGGCTTCCCTTTCCCAGTCCTAGAGCCTCCTACTATCTCAGGAAGTCTTCCAGCATCACTGCAAGAATGAGTAACTTCAGAATCTTATAACTAAACATGAAACTCCTGTTTGTCCTGACCCCTGAGTCAGGAATTCTGTCAATCACTGGGCAGTCACTCTGCCCCTGCATGCTGTTTTGTGTAAAAAATCTCTGGACCCACCCAGAGAAAGCATTTGGCCTGAGGGGCAAACATATGCCTCACTCTTGGGGATACACAGCTTTGTTGGGATGTGAGAGACAAGACATTCACACAAAAATGTATAAAGAGCTTTATTGAAAGACAGATTCAGGGCTGGGTGGCTCAGGATGCTTGGCTCCTTACTCTGCCTCGCCTGGAGATTCCAGATTCCTGCCTTGGGGCTTTGTGTGCTCCCCATCCCTGCTCCTCCCTTGGCTAACCCTTTTTTTTTTTTTTTGAGATGGAATTTTGCTCATTGCCCAGGCTGGAGTGCAGTGGTGCAATCTCAGCCCACTGCAACCTCCGCCTCCCAAGTTTAAGCAATTCTCCTGCCTCAGCCTCCCGAGCAGCTGGGACTACAGGCATGTGCCAACACACCCAACTAATTTTTGTGTTTTTAGTAGAGACAGGGTTTCCCCATGTTGGTCAGGTTGGTCTCAAACCCCCGACCTCAGGTAATCCACCCACCTTGGCCTCCCAAAGTGCTGGGATTACAGGCATGAGCCACCATGCCTGGCCACTTGGTTAACTCTTGCTTGTGCCTGTGGTCTCAGCTTAAATATCACTTCCTTAGAAGGCCTTTCCTGGATCCCTTCCCCATCATGACCTCCCTTTAATCTTTATTTTCTTCTTTTTTTTTTTCTTTTTTGAGACAATGTCTCTCCATCTGTCATCCAGGCTGGAGTGCAGTGGCGTAAGCGTGGCTTACTGCAGCCTCCTTGAATCTTTCTGATAGCACTCTGTGCTTTTTCATCAGAGTTGTCTCAGGTGTCATGTCATTATGTCTTTAATGTCTGCTTCCTTGACTAGACTATAAGCTCCATGAAGGAAGGGACAATTTCTGTTTTGCTCCGTGTCACATTCTAGTATCTAGTAATGCCTGTACATAGCAGACACTCAGTATTTGTTGAACGAATGCATGAGCTGGTTCACCAGGCTATAGAGTTGGCATGCAAGGTGTCTGGGAGGGTTTCTTAGGATAAAGAGGAGAGACAGGCCTGGTGAAAAGTCGAGTGAATATGTTTGCTCCATCCTGCTGGTCAGGAAGTTCCCCTTCTGTCTCACCTGTGTCTCTCTTCAGCTGTAATTTATTCTGGGTTGGTCCTTGGTGGGGCCAGAGAATATGTGGTCTCCACCCTTTGGAGAGTAACCCTGTTCTTCCTTTCTAAGAGTGTGATTCAGACAGTCCTTCATCCCCTTCCTGCTGGCCCCACCCTCTACCTGTTCTTCCTCCAGCTGACTCAGCTTCACACCCTCTCCCTCTCCTCCCAGGGTCTCTTTTCCTGTCCCCTTGTCTTTCAGAGCTTTCCTTCCTAAGCTTTCTCTCAAGGCCTCTCATTGGTCTTCTGGAATTCAGAACCATATGGGCACAGATTACAAGTTTTCTTGGTCATGAAGCTTCCCTAGTCTCTTCCCTTGGATTTGTGGACACCTGACTCCCACAGAAGGAGCCTGGCAATGAGGTATAATGGTTTGTTTGTGCTACAGTTGAAAACCAGCAGCAAGAAGACTTATTATTATCCAACCCCTGATTACTAGTGTTGTATTCCTCCGTTAGCTTGCTATCTGCCAGCCTGAATGGGCCTGGCATCTCCTTTCTGCCCCCTCCCACTGCCATGCTGTGCCCTTCCTTGCTCTCTCTGGTGTCCGCTTCCCAGGGACTGTCCTTGCTCTCTGCCCCTGTCAGTCTGCCTCTAAGGCCACAGGTCTGTTTTTCCTTCCTTCTCTCTCACCTGCCTTCCTTTCAATTCTACCTTTTATCTTGTTTCTTCTCCTGAGCTGCCACTCTTCACTCTAAATCCCAGTAACGCCAAATCCCAGTCTTAGTAAATCACTTTTTGCCACAGTTTTGCCTTGCTCTGTGGGAACCAATTTCTTCATAATGACTCTATGCAAATTTGTAGCACTTTATGGATTTTAAAATGTTTTTACATTGGTGAATTCTTGTGAAATGGGCCTGGGTAGATAAGGAAAAGAGCCTCAGCGAGGCTAAATGATTTGCAGATTTGCCTGAATTATACAGAAGAGTCAGAACCAGTGCCCAGGCCTTCTTATTCTTAGTGCAGTAAACACCAAGCATTCCCTGTCATTTCATCTCACCACGCTCCTGTCTTGCTGTCGGTCTCAGCTAAGAAAGCCTGCCCCTGAGTTACCCATTAACTTAGAGCCTTCCTGCTCGCTGTCCGCCCCCTGCGTTGGGGACTTCTTTGGTCTTTCTCACGCAGCCCAGCCTCTGCCTGTTACATTCTCCTGTCTACTGTGCTGAGCTCTTTTCTCTTCCGGGAAGCCTTCCCTTCATCTCTTCTCACCCTGTTGTCTCCCGACCTCTTTGGGCCATTATTAGTGTTCCCGTTTGGTTTTTGCCAACCATATAGGAATTCCCTGCCTTAAGAAAGTCCACTCTAGCTGGGTGTGGTGGCTTATGCCTGTAATCCCAGCCCTTTGGGAGGCCGAGGCAGGCAGATCACTTGAGGTCAGGAGTTCGAGACCAGCCTGACCAAATGGAGAAACACCGTCTCTACTAAAAATACAAAATTAACCGGGCATGGTGGTGCATGCCTGTAATCCCAGTTACTTGGGAGGCTGAGGCAGGAGAATTGCATGAGCCTGGGAGGCGGAGGTTGTGGTGAGCCAAGATTGTACCACTGCATTCCAGCCTGGGCAATTAAAGCAAAACTCCGTCTCAAAAAAAAAAGAAAGAGAAAGAAAAAAAGAGAAAAAAGAAAGTCCACTCTCTGCTAAAACATGTTTACCAAGCATATAAATTATAAGGTGCTGATTCATATGACAAAAAGAATATCCACTTTTAGTAGCTGCTCTTATGCATTCTACTTAAGTGAATATTCGAGCATTATTTTGGAAGGATGGAGATAATCCAAAACTAGTGTTAGAAACTGCTGCATTAAGGAAAGAGGGAAGTTTTTCTAGATAACACCAGCTTTCTTTTATTTCTGTATTCATTTATTCTGCAGACAGATATTGAGGGCAACCCTGACCTCCAAGAACTTAGTCTAGCAGAGAAGACAGACAACAAGAGAATCAATCACAAAAAAGGAATTGGTGTCATTAAAGGGTCAGGACAGGGTATTGTGGGAAGAGAGGCTCGTCAGGGGCTCTTCCTGGAGGTGACATTGTCTAAGTTGAGGTTGGGAGGCATGGGCATGAGGCATCCAGGTAAAGAGGTGGAAAGTGATGCGCTTGCAAGAGTGAACAGCATGTGCAGAGACCCAGGAGTAAGAACAGAGAGAAAGCCACTAGTTAGTGCAGTACTCCTGGCCCTCTGCCTCATCCCTACACCAGCAAGAACCAAAAGGTGCCAACATGAGAATTGGCAAGGCTCCAGGTAAACCATACCTGGAATATTCAGCTGTACAGCAGTCATATATGAGCCTGAGGAAGAACCTGTTTGGCCCACAGAGGGAGGTGGAATCTACCAGAAAAAGCCTGGGGTGCAGGTGGGGGGCAGTGTGTTGGTGGTGCCATCAGAAGGCTGCACAGCCTTGAGCTCTTGCTTCACCTTGACAAACATTTCACTTGTTAGAGCCCTGGCTTTCTCATCTGTGCGATGGGGTAATCATTCCTGCCTAGCTTCCCTACAGGTTTCAGTGCAGATACAGTCATGACTGTGAAAGCGCCCCGTGGACTGTCAAGTCTGGGCAGTTGGGTGGTGGCAGGAGAGGCAGCAACTGTGAGAGGATCAACTTGATTCTGCCCATCTCAGACAGGAACTGACTCTTGGGAAGGAGATAGATTCAAACTGCTCTGACATCATGTCACTTTTGAAAAGCCATGGCCTTGCTTACCTACTGTGAGACTTGGGAAGAAGTGCTGGAGAGGGAAAGGTGAGATACCACTGCAGCTGCCCAGAAGACCTTGCAAGATCCTCCAGCTGGGGACAGGGGATGGCTAGAATGACCTCCAGCCGTCTTCACACCCGAGGCTGGGATGGCTCTCCCAGGCCTGCAGTTCTCTATTTTCCCTTAGAAGGTTCTGGAGGCAGACGGAACCTCAGAAGCAAGCTGTTTATTTTTTAGGTTTTTCAGTTTATTTTTAAATTTCTGACTGTGATGGTGTTTATTTTTTCCTTTTCCCTTTTCCCACTTCCCCGGCTCAGCATCAGAAAGGGACCATCTGTGCCTTGCCTTTCTGTGGCCATTTTAGAACCAGCGCAAGGCTGCTTGAATCTGGTCCCCTCTTTTCCCTCCCTCCCTCCCCCACCACCTGGCTTTCTCTCCTCTGCACTGCCCACTCTTATGCAGCCCCCTCCAGGTGGCAGCTGCCACCTCGTATAGGCCTCCATCTGTGAAGACCTCCAGGCTGGGTCCAGCCACCAGCCCAAGGGCCTGTATGAGGCAGCCAGATCTGTGGGTAACCTAGACATGGAGGCATGGAAAGCAGCCTGTGGGAGGAGGGGAATTAGTTCCAGTCTCCTTGCTCCAGGCAGGGCCCCTCTGCTCTGACTGGTTTCTGCTGGGAATGGTATCTGTGTTCATGTATGTGTCATGTCCTAACTTGTTTCTGCCTCTGCATGTACCTGCAAGTCAGTCTGTGTGCATGTGTGTGTCTCACATGCCCATCTGGCCTAGAGATCCATGAGTAATTTATAAACTACCCCTCCTCCCATCACATAAATATTTTTCCTGGTTTCTTGGCCTTCCTTCTGCTTCTAGAACTGACCTGATTTCCTCCCCTTCTGTGCTTCATTCCCATAAAAACACTTAAAAACACGGATAGTCATCGATAAACAGAGGGTGAGTACTTCACATTGTGGAATCCGAATAAAAAGATCTGCTTGAGTTCCACAGTGTGAGAGGCAGGGTTAGCAGAGTGGAATCTGTTTCAGAGAGTAACACAAACTGAGAAAGGGAATTTTTTTGAAGTCTTCATTAAAAAGAATCCAGGCTGGGCACGGTGGCCCCCGCCTATAATCCCAGCACTTTGGGAGGCCAAGGTAGGTGGATCACTTGACGTCAGGAGTTCAAGACCAGCCTGGCCAACATGGTGAAACCCCGTCTCTACTAAAAATACAAAAAATTAGCTGGGCATGATGGCACATGTCTATAGTTCCAGCTGTTATTATACTTAGGAGGCTGAGGGAGGAGAATCACTTGACCCTACAGGGGGAGGTTGCAGTGAGCTGAGATTGTGCCATCACACTTCTGTCTCAAAAAAAAAAAAAAAAAAAAAAAATAGGCCGGGCGTGGTGGCTTATGCCTGTAATCCCAGCACTTTGAAAGGCCAAGGTGGATGGATCACCTGAGGTCAAGAGTTTGAGACCAGCCTGACCAAGATGGTGAAACCCTATCTCTACTAAAAATAAAAAAAATTACCCAGACATGATGATGGGCACCTATAATCCCAGCTACTCAGGAGACTAAGGCAGGAGAATCACTTGAACCTGGGAGACAGACGTTGCAGTGAGCCGAGATTGCGTCATTGCACACCAGTCTGGGTGACAAAAGCAAGACTCTGTCTCAAAAAAAAAGTCAAGTTGATGATGGTATGTCACAGACAATAAGAAATTGATGAGGGTCTGGGCACGGTGGCTCACGCCTGTAATCCCAGCACTTTGGGAGGCCGAGGCAGTAGGATCATGAGGTCAGGAGATTGAGACCATCCTGGCCAACATGGTGAAACCCCATCTCGACTAAAACTAGAAAAAAATTAGCTGGGTGTGGTGACGCATACCTGTAGTCCCAGCTACTTGGGAGGCTGAAGCAGGAGAATTGCTTGAACCCAGGAGACGGAGATTGCAGTGAGCCTAGATTGCGCCACTGCCTGCCTGCCTCTCTTCCTTTCATTGGCTCAGTGAAGAGGTGCTGGTGATCCCTCTTCTTCTTCTCTTGCCGTAGGAACATTTCATCTGTCTCATGCTTTGACTTTGGGTCTGCCATTCACCCCAAGCACCTTGGGATATAAGTGGGGATGATGCTACCTACCTGCTTTGGCTCTGGGGTAAATGGAGACGTCTTCAGGCCTAGGAGGGCCACCTCCCATTGAGAAAGGCAGGATCTGGCTCTCTGCTTACCCTTTGGGTCCTTGGGGGGCTACGTCTGGTATCTCTGCTTGGATAGGAAGGAGGAGGTGATCTTATCAGACTTTTCCTGCCACTTCCCTGTCCCCAGCTCACACAACTACTCCCATTTTCTCTCTCTTACATACTTACACTCTCTTCCCCTACCACTCCCTGACATCTGAGAACTTTATGAGCCACAGCTCTGGCACAGGACCTGGCAGCCTCGGCTAGAGAGGGTGGTTCCATCCAAGGAGGCTCAGCAGTGGGAACCTGCATGCCGTGACACTCTCCCTGAAGGTTACTAGATAGTTGGGCGACGAGGGCTGCTCCACAGGGCATGGACAGGTCATATCTTTATAAATATCCAGTGAAGAGGAAATGACAACTCCAATTCATCCTTATACATAGAGCATTCAGTGGAGACAGGTGGGGTGTCCAAGGGCCTGAGTCCTCACTGATTGGGGACCTGGATGGGTGATGAGTAGGTTCAGATGTCCACAGCATGGGGTGGGAGGGGGCAAGGCCTGGCCAACAAATGATGAGCGCAGGGACACCGTACACTTACAAGACCAACTATTGAGGGGGCAGCTGCCCAGCACATGTGTGTCAGGCTGTTTATTCCAGAATGAGGATGGGTGGGCTTTACATCATATTCTGTGACTGGTGGGTTTTGCGAGGGGCTGATTTGTGGAGAGGATGAGCACCTTGGCAAAGATGAGGATCAGTACCATGCCCACAAATAGAGCTGCTAGCCAGTGCCTCACATGCCAGTGTCCCCCACAGTGACAATGGCAAAGCCAGCTGCCAGGCCACTCAGGCCCGTGCCCAGCTGGAGGAAACTGCTATAGAGGCTGATGTCATTCAGGGAGTGGGCAGTGGGGTCAGCCACCACTAGGCCATAGATGGTGATGATACCAGCCAGAACCACTGGGATGATGGACTTCATGATCGGCTCTGGCCACATAACAGACATGGCCACGATGCTGGTGCTGTTCTTGGCCATGCCATAGGCAGCGCCCAGTCCACTGAAGACCATGGTGACCATAGCACCTGAGATGGTGAAACCAAAGCATACTCGGGGCTGTTGTTGGACATGTCTGCTAGTGGGGAGGGGGACAAGGATGGGCACGGCATAGGGTGAGCACAAAGACAGTGGACCAGCGGCAGCAAAGATCCTGTCTTTTTTTTTTTTTTTTTTTGAGAGGAGTCTCACTCTGTAGCCCAAGCTGGAGTGCAGTGGTGTGATCTCAGCTCACTTCACCTCTGCCTCCAAGGCTCAAGCAATTCTCGTGCCTCAGCCTCCCGAGTAGCTGGAACTACAGGCAGGAACAACCATGCCCGGCTAATTTTTTTTAATTTTAGTAGAGACAGAGCTTCACCATGTTGCCCAGGGTGATCTCGAACTCCCGAGTTCAGGCAATCCACCTGCCCTGGCCTCCCAAAGTACTGAGATTACAGGCATGAGCCACTGCACCCGGCCAAGATGTTCTTTCTTACACACACGTACTCTCCTGTTTTTTTTTATTGTGCATGCACACACACACATCCTTTAGTTACTCATATCTAATTGAAGGATGTCTAAGACACCACCCTCCTGTCAGAATACTTGCCCCTCCTTCCAAATCTCTGCCAGTACTGTATCCTTGTGGGACTTGAATTGCTGGGGAAACCCCAACCGCCCCTTGTCTCTCAGGCCCTTATCCCCTCCCCTCCTCAGCAGTGGCTTCAGAATATCTCCTACAGATGGGGTTTAGGGTTAGTAATCTGGTGGTACTGGGGCTAAGGAATGGGTGTTAAAGCTCCACTTGCATAGCAGTCACTATTTTAACACTTAGATTGTAGGTATTTTGGAGTGTCCTTAAGGGAGCTAATAAATTTATGGGAGGCTAAATACCCCCTCCCCCACTGGGTATAGCCACTGCCTTTGCCCCTCTCTTCCTCTCTGTGTGGGCCTTCTGGATTACAGGAAGAGCTCAGGAAAACAGGCCTATTGTTTTCATCTGGGAGGGAGGGAGGGCAGGCCTCCCAGGCCAGCTCAGGCTCACTCTCCTCTGAACTGATACCCCATAAACAGAGGCTCCAAGGCGCTGGCAGCCCTGCTTTTCCAAGGCAAGTGAGTTATTTGGCTTGGGACTTTATTCTGCCAGCTCTTGTTGGTTCCCTCTTTATTTTTTAATTAAAAAAAATTTTTTTAAGACAAGGTCTTGCTCTGTCACCCAGGCTGGAGTGCAATGGCGTGGTCTTGGCTCAGTTCTAGGGAGCAACCTCTGCCTCCCAGGTTCAAGTGATTCTCATGCCTCAGCCTCCTGAGTAGCTAGGATTACAGGCATGTGCTACCATGCCCGGCTACTTTGTGTATTTGTAATACAGACGGTTTTCACCATGTTGGCCAGGGTTGGTTCCCTCTTTAGACCACAAGTTCCCATTCTCTTTCCCTAGTGTCCTCTGAAGTTCTCTTCTCCCCCTTCCCCTATCTGTTTTTCTCTATCATAGGTTTCTCTGTGTGGTCCTGATATGGTTAGTAATAGGAGGAAGCCTGCCTTTTTGGAAGTACAGGGAGCTAGGAAAGGAGGTGTCTCTCCTGGACCAGAGAGGTCTTCTCCTCCCCCAGCCTCACAGCTAGCTGACTGCCTCATCCTCCGAACACCCTGGATTCCCTCTGAAGCCAGGCACCCAGGGAAGCCCCACTTCCTGGTCCTGTTTCCTGTCAGGGGTGGGATGGCACCTTGCCTAGGTCTGGGAATGGCACTGGCTGCAGCAGCAGGACCTGCCGGGGCATATCTGAATGAATAATCATTGCTGGGCTCGAAGCACAGGAGAGACCAGTCCTTCCTTGTTTCCACTGGGCTGCTTAGTGCTTCTTTCCCAAGGACTTCCATCCCTTCCCCAGGCTTTATGTTCCAGTTCTACCATTCTGGAAGCCCCCTGGAATCTCCTGGAATGTTTAATGGACCTTTTCAGCACTGAAATTCAAGAATTTTAAGCCTCATCGGTCAGCAGAAAAGTGGGATACAGTTTCCTAACCTACCTGCTTCCCCTGCAGTTTCCTCACAAGCTTACCCTTTATATTTTAGCATATGGGACTCCTCAGAATGTTAATTCTCTTCTCTCTGTGTTGGTGTCTGAGCACCCAGAAGGTAGAGCCAGGCGTACTTATAAATGAGGAACATTCTTTGACAGGCACTTAATAAAGATGCTGGCTATGTAATCCCAGCACTTTGGGAGGCTGAGGCAGGCAGATCACCTGAGGTCAGGAGTTCAAGATGAGTCTGGCCAACATGGCGAAACCTCTTCTCTACTAAAATTACAAAAATTAGCCAGGTGTGGTGGTGGTGCATACCTGTAATCCCAGCTCCTTGGGAAGCTGAGGCAGGAGCATCGCTTGAACCTGGGAGACAGAGGTTGCAGTGAGCCAAGATTGAGCCATTGCACTTTAGCCTGGGTGACAAGAGTGAAACTCCATCTCAAAAAAAAAAAAAAAAAAGCCAGGCGTCGTGGCTCATGCCTGTAATCCCAGCAATTTGGGAGGCCATGGTGGGCAGATCACAAGGTCGAGAGATTGAGACCATCCTGGCTAACATGGTGAAACTCTGTCTCTAACTAAAAAATACAATAATTAGCTGGGCGTGGTAGGGGGCATCTATAGTCCCAGCTACTCTGGAGGCTGAGGCAGGAGAATCGCTTGAACCTGGGATGGGGAGGTTGCAGTGAGCTGAGATCACACCACTACACTCCAGCCTGGCAACGGAGACTCCGTCTCAAGAAAAAAATAAAAATAATAAATAAATAAATAAATAAAACTTTACCCCTTAAGGGGTTTCATCTACATGCAAAACCAACACTGCAGGAATTACTTTCCCCCTTTGGAGCTGAGTACAAAGGGAAGGGGCATATTAGAGGAGCTATTGTTAGTGGAATGATGGCTGGCAGCCAGAGTTCTAATCTGCCAGCTCCAGGTCACTTCCAAGAAATGTGACCCCAAGCCTCCTGTGCTTGCCTCCTTTCACTCATTCTGTCTTCTGCCTCTTTCATCCTGGATTCCACCATGACTGCAGGCCTGTCCTGCATTTCTGGATTTCTACATGCTGTTTGTGAGGGACTCATGGAGGTTTTCTCCTTCTCTCCTTTTCCTTGCCCCACAGCTTTGGCTTGTGCTCCCTAGGCTCTGAGCTTCCGTTAGTGTCACAGCCTCCTGGACAGACTGTTGGAAATGGTTTATGCATAAACTCTTTTGCATTTTATCTTGGGAAATAATCAAACACTTTGTTTCTAATCTAATCTCAGTCTGTCCTACTACTACACTAAAATGACTTTTTGGTTTCGGGGAAAGGAAAAGAAAATTTTGATGCTGGGCCCCAGACAGCACAGTGAGCAGGCTCACATTTGCCCCTAGTTTTTTCTCCAGGTAGTATCTGTGGGAGGAGTCCAGGGAGCCCCTCAAGGTTCAGCAGAACAAAGAAGCAAGAGCTCAAGGCTGGTGTGTGCCTGGTTCTCCCCTGGTCAGTTCTAGGCAACAGAGTCCATGGTGTAGGTGGAAGGACCAGGGTGCTGTGCCCAGTAACTGTTCAGCAACAATGCACGCCATGTGCTGGGGGGGTGCTGAGGCCTTAGGCAGCGCCATCAGGAAGCTTTTGAAGCTAGGGAAACTAATACACTTTAAATAATTAAAGGGGAATTTAAGGCAGAGGAGCAGAGTCTGAGGGGACAGCTCTTGCCCTTCCCCTTGCCTGCCTCAGGCCACCAGCTCTGTGTCTCTTCTTCCTTCCAGCCCTTGAGCCTCAGCTTCTTTTGAAATGCTTTCTGTGAGCAAACCCAGCTCTGCCTTGCTCTGTCTGGCGTTTAATCATTAAATCAATGAGCATTTGGTGACCTTGTATATACTCAGAAACATACCTGGAGCTGTGAGGGGAACAGTAACAAACAACAGGCAGCTCCTTCATGAGGCGAGTGCAGTGTCAGAAAGGATGAGTACGGTGTCACGGAGGACACGCTGCTTAGGGCCAGCCTCGGTGCGGGACCAGTCCCTTCCATTGTATGCAGTGTGATGAGACATCTACCAAGAGTGTTTGCGCTAACATCACCGTTGGCTCTTCATATCTGAGCAAAGCAGTATGTATAATTATACATTGTAAACAACGCAGGGCACAATGCCAGGTGACATCTCTCTGACTGTTTCGACCCACCCAAGGGGCTCTGTCTGTTATCCTAGAGCCCCACCCTTCAATAATTGAGTCCAACAATTTTATGGTACCTTCCAGAGCCTCTTCATCAACCAAAGATTTTTTTTTTTTTTTTTTGAGACGGAGTCTCACTCCCTCGCCCAAGCTGGTGTGTAGTGGCACGATCTCAGCTCACTGCAACCTCCGCCTCCCGGGTTCAAGCAATTCTCCTGCCTCAGCTTCCTGAGTAGCTAGGACTACAGGCTCATGCCACCACACCTGGCTAATTTTTGTATTTTTAGTAGAGACAGGGCTGGTCTCAAACTCCTGATGTCAAGTAATCCACCCACCTTGGCCTCCCAAAGTGCTGGGATTATAGGCATGAACCACCATGCCAGGCCCAACCAAAGATTTTATACAATTTTAATAAATGTAAAATGTGAGGATATATGACATGCTTAGTAATAGAAGCTCTAGTGAATGAAAGAAAGAAGCTGCAGACTATTACCCCACATGCTTACTACACAACAGAAGTCATTTTCTATATGTTATAGATTCAGAGCTGCACAGATAAAATACTGCTGTTTTCATTCAGGCACCCATCTCAGTGTGAGGCTGCATAACTCTCATTCTATTTAATGTACCACCTAGAAATGGCTCCTGCCCTTAATGAACTTCTGTTCTACTCGGGGAGATGAGACTTAGTCCTGTGAAAGGTTTAATAGAGATGTTGTGATCTGGCTTGTTGAGTTGTAAGGAATCTGCTCTAGCTAAGTCAAATAAAGGGATAGATCCAGCATAGACTCAGGAGCCAGCTACATGCATTTAAATCCTAGCTCTGCCACTGAAATAGCTGTTTGACTTTGGCAAGTTCTTTACCTTTGATAAGCCTGTTTTCTCCTCTGTAAAGTGAAAATAATAACAATATCTACCTCATGGAGTTATGTGAGGATTAAATTAGTATGTAGGCCAGGTGCAGTGACTCACACCTGTAATCTCAGCACTTTGGGAGGCCAAGGTGAGTGGATCACCTGAGGTCAGGAGTTCGAGACAAGCCTAGCCAACATGGTAAAATCCCGTCTCTACTAAAAATGCAAGAACCTTTAGCTGGACATGGTGGCGGGTGTCTGTAATTCCAGCTACTCGGGAGGCTGAAGCAGGAGAACCACTTGAACCCGGGAGGTGGAGGTTGCAGTGAGCTGAGATCGCGCCACTGCACTCCAGCCTGGGCAACAAGAGCGAAACTCTGTCTCAAAAAAAGAGAAAAAAAGGCCTATGAAGAGAGTGGACAATGAGGGTGATCTCTGAGATGGCCAATATGGATAATCTCCTAAAGTGGTAAAGATCAGGGCCAGAAGGATGCGGCAGATTACAGCACTTATTGTTCAGAGGAGCGTACTGGGAAGGTGGTTAGACCACCGCAGCTGGAATATGTCTTCTTCAAAAGAACCTTTTCCTGGCTCCCCAGGCTCGGTCAGGTGTACTCTCTTGGCGCCCTACGCTTCATGGCACATAGACAGACGAGAGCTCTTTCTGAGACCGAAACTCTTCCTTCCTCCTTTTTGGTCCAAGAGACACACTTGGCAGTGGCAGGAGGAGTGTCACTCCATACTTTTTTATTTTTATCTTTACTTTTTATCTTTTCCATTTTACACGAGATATGTATTTAAATAATCAGATGCTGGAATAGAGGGGAAAGTTTCAAGGATTTGTTTTTCTCCCCTTTTTCTCAAAAGGACAGATTTGCTTATGTGGAACAGCTACATAGAAAAAAATGAT
The DNA here is from genome assembly GCA_004027715.1 of Plecturocebus donacophilus. Lineage (NCBI taxonomy): Eukaryota > Metazoa > Chordata > Mammalia > Primates > Pitheciidae > Plecturocebus > Plecturocebus donacophilus. The sequence goes on from PVKP010040891.1 coordinate 15,933, forward strand.
GAAATTGTGATCTATGAAAAAAAAAACATTAAAATAGGCCAGGCATGGTGGTTCACACCTGTAATCTCAGCACTTTGGGAGACTGAGGCGGGAGGATCGCTTGAGCCCAGAAGTTTGAGACCAGCCTGATCAACATAGGGAGCCCCATCTCTACCATAAAAAATAGCCAGTAACCAGACGGTGGCGTGTGCACTTGTAGTCATAGCTACTCTGTAGACTGGGGCTGGAGGATCACTTGAGCCCAGGAGTTTGAGGCTACAGTGAGCCATGATTGTGCCATTGCACTCCAGCCTAGGTGACAGAGTGAAACCCTGTCTCAAAAAACAAACAATACATCGGTTTGTGTCACCTGAGATGCAACAAAAGAAAGAAAGAAAACAGACATACCACAGCTATAGTTACATAGTTAATTTTAGAGCTTGTTAATGTCTGCCTCTCTCTTCAGAATGTAAATACCAGTAAAGTAGGGACTGCTTCATTTACTCACTATTCTGTTCCCCAGCCTAGCACAGTTTCTGGTACACAATAGGAAGGAATAGTCATTAGGTTGGCAGCCTCATGGAGTGTGGACCTGAGCATTTGGAATCATAGAGTTAGAAAGTTTTCTTATCTTACTGAAAGAGAACTTAGAGTAGTTAAGTGACTGGCCCTTAAACACAAAGCCTATTAGCAGCAAAGCCAAGAATAAGAAACCAAATTGTGGGCAACATAGCAAGACCCTGATTCTACAAAAGAAAAAAAAAGTAGCCAGGCATGATGGTACATTGGCGCACGACTGTAGTCCCAGCTACTTGGGAGCTGAAGTAGGAATGCTTGAGCACAGGAGTTTGAGACTGCTGTGAGCCATGATTCTGCCACTGCACTCCAGCCTGGGTGACAGAGCAACACTCTATCTCAATTAAAAAACAAAAAACTAGATCGGGAGCAGTGACTCACACCTGTAATCCCTGCACTTTGGAAGGCTAAGGTGGGCAGATCGCCTGAGGTCAGGAGTTCAGGACCAGCCTGGCCAACATGGCAAAACCCGTCTCTACTAAAAATACAAAAGTTAGCTGGGCTTGGTGGTACATGCCTGTAATCCCAGCTACTCGGGAGGCCGAGGCAGGAGAATCATTTGAACCTGGGAGGCAGAGGTTGCAGTGAGCTGAGATCATACCACTGCACTCCAGCCTGTGTAACAAGAGCAAGACTATGTCTCAAAAAACAAAAAAAAATTAACAAATTACCTAACTTTTAATCATATGAGTTATTATATTTTGTCTACTGTGTTTGTCTTGGGATATTTATTTATTTTTTATTTTTTTGAGAAGGAGTTTCACTCTGGTTGCCCAGGGTGGAGTGTGATGGTGTGATTTCGGCTCACTGCAACCTCTGCCTCCCAGTTCAAGCAATTCTTATGCCTCAGCCTCCCGAGTAGCTGGAATTACAGGCGCCTGGCTAATTTTTTGTTTTAGTAGAGATGGGGTTTCACTGTTTTGGCCAGGCTGGTCTTAAACTCCAGACCTCATGATCCACCCACCTCAGACTCCCAAAGTCTGGGATTACAGGCGTGAGCCACCACACTTGACTAATTTGTGTGTTTTTAATAGAGACAGGCTGGGCGCGATGTCTCACACCTGTAATCCCAGCACTCTGGGAGGCCAAGGCAGGCAGATCACCTGAGGTCTGGAATTTGAGGCCAGCCTGGCCAACATGGTGAAACTTCATCTCTACCAAAAATGCAAAAATTAGTTGGGCATGCTGGTGGGCGCCTGTAATCCCAGCTACTCAGGAGGCTTAGGCAGGGAGAATCTCTTGAACCTGAGGCAGAGGTTGCAGTTAGCCAAGATCGCGCCATTGCACTCCAGCCTGGGTGACAGAGCAAGACTCTGTCTCAAAAAGAAAAAAAAAAGAGACAGAGTTTCACCATGTTGGTGAGGCTGGTCTTGAACTCTTGACCTCAGATGATCTGCCTGCCTCGGCCTCCCAAAATGCTGGTGTTACAGGTGTGAGCTTCCATGCCCAGGTAATTTAGTAGGGTAGCTTTCTTAGAATAGAAACTGTCATTAATCAATAATAACATATTGTCCAGGCATGGTGGCACATACCTGTAATCCCAGCACTTTGGGAGGCCAAGGCAGGTGGATCACTTGAGCCCAGGAGTTTGAGACCAACCTTGCCCACATAATGAGACTCCATATCTACAAAAAAAATTAAAAATTAGCTGGGCATTGTGGTGCATACCTGTGGTCCTAACTACTCAGGAGGCTGTGGTGGGAGGATCATTTGAGCCCAGGTGGTCAAGGTTGCAATAAGTCATGATAATGCCACTGCATTCCAGCCTGGGCAATAGAGTGAGACTCTGTCTCAAGATAATAGTAACAATAATAAACTGAACGCTATAGTGGGTGCTCTTAGGATTTTTTTTTTTTTTTGAGCCAGGGCCTTTCTCTGTCACCCAGGCTGGAGTGGAGTAACATGACCACATCTCACCGTAGGCTTAACCTCCTGGGCTCAAGTGATCCTCCTGTCTCAGCTTCCTAAGTGGCTTAAGCCTGTAATCTCAGGGTTACAGGTTTGAGCGACCATGCCCTGCCTCTTAGGAGTTTTTTAAATGTATTGAAAAAAATAGATACATGTTCAGGTGCAGTGGCTCGCGCTTGTAATCCTAACACTTTGAGAGGCTGAGGCATGAGAATCACTTCAGCCCAGGAGTTTGAGACCAGCCTGGGCAGCATAGTGAGACCCCCATCTGTAAAAAAGAATAATAATTTAAAATTGTTTTTAATTGGCCAGGCACAGTGGCTCAATGCCTATAAACTCAGCACTTTGGGAGGCCAAGGTGGGCAGATCACCTGAGGTTAGGAGTTTAAGACCAATCTGGCCAACATGGCGAAACCCCGTCTCTACTGAAAATACAAAAATTAGCCGGGTATGGTGGTCACAGCTACTTGCAAGGCTGGTAATCATAGCTACTCACAAGGCTGAGGCAGAATTGCTTGAACCTGGGAGGCAGAGGTGGCAGTGAGCCAAGATGGCGCCATTATACTCCAGCCTGGGTGACTGACTGAGACTCCGTCTAAAAAAAAAAAAAAAAAAGTAATTGATACATAATTATACATATTGATGGGATACATATGATCTTTTGATACATGCATACTACATATAATGATCAAATCAGTGTGATTTGGATATCCATTACCTCAAACACTTATTTCATTTTACTTCAAACACTTCAT
>PVKP010040892.1:0-19143 GCA_004027715.1 Plecturocebus donacophilus
GGAGAAATGCCAGATATAGGTGAAGGGGAAGAAGGCAACAAATTACACTGCCACGTGTGTACCTATGCAACAATATTGTATGTTCTTCACATGTACCCCAAAACCTAAAATGCAATAAAAAAATAAATAAATAAAAATAAATAAAAATAAAAAATAAAATTAAAAAAAAATAAATTTAAATTTATAAAATAAATTTCTTGCACTTATAAAATAAATTTCTTGCACTTCTGGAGACTAAAAATCCAGGATCAAGAAGCCAGCATGATTGGTTTCTAGAGAGGAACAGTTTCTCTTCCTGGATTACAGAACGCCACCTTCTCACTGTGTTACCACGTGGCAGAGAAAGAGAGGGTATCTAAGCTCTCTATCTCCTTATTTCTTTATTGTTGAAATAAAATTTTCATAACTTTAAAAAAAAAAAGCATATTCTTAATAAGGATATAATTTTCAAAGGTGAAAGGAGACATAAAATTTTCACCTTGAAAGTAAAGGTATAAATTTATATAAAGGATTTAGTGAATATAAATACTCTTTGACTAAAGAACTTTATAAATACTCTTTGGCTAAACAATCCTAACACTCTTCATCTGTACAATGGAGATAATTTTAACAAAGAATAAAACCTTATACCTAAAAATGCTCACCTCAGAATACTTGTAGCATTATCTAATTGATAAGAACCTATCTAAAACTGGGATAATAACTAAATAATAGCACAGATATATGCTAGAACATTGAGGAAATAGTAAAATTATGTTAACAAAGTTGTTTAACAACATGAGAAAGTTACTAAGTAAAAAGGCATAATGTAATTTTGTATGAATAAAATAATCCCCAATATTAAGAGGGAAAAATGAAAGAAAATTAACTCACTTCTTTCTTAATAGGCACTAGAACGACAGCATTTTCCAAGGGTGGCAAAATTCTCTTTCTGCACATAGTAACTAAACATTTCAACCTTATGACCTATGCATTCAGAATTAGACAAAAAGATGATATTAAACCAACAGGTACATTGTTTATCAAAGATCAAAATTTGAAAAACTCAGTTCTAATCTGAACTGGATGGCTAATTCAGAAGAAATTATACCTATATGGTGAGATATAGTTATTTCTTGCCAACCCTCAGCACAGATATCAGACATGAAGTACACAACAAAGTTTTAGGTGGAATAGTCTTCATTTGTCAATAAATAAAGGTGTATCATAAAAAAAACTATAAAGGCCAAGGAACTTGACTAAATAAAAATTGCTTACAAGAGAGGAGAATGGCCCAAGGGACTAGATTCCACTGCTGAGGATGAAGAAAGATGCTTGGCAAACAGTTTCCAAAATGCTATAGCTTTATATCAACTGAGACTAGGGAATCAACAACTGTGACTTAGAAATGCAAAAGTGAATTGTATACCTTGGATAAGCTGAAGGATAACTTCCAGGGGACAATAATAATAGATTTCCTGTTAAAGAAATCATGACGCCTTTGTATATAGCATTGAAAAGTGTACTGTGAAAGGCAAAAAAGGAAATCTCACAGGTCAAGAAATCCTCATATAGAGAAAAAGTAACTGCCTTAGCTAACAGTGAGCAAAGGTGTCACTAGTAATAACACGATACCATTACTACTAATATATTATTCATTATTTGACAGCCCATGGGGACCTCACCTGTTTCTCCAAACACCATATACATAGTCAGTTTAGCCTTTTCAATCACACGCTACTCTGACTCGAGAGCTCTGCTTAAGTGCCCCATTCATCTTTCACCTGCCATGTGAGTGTTGTGCCTTGTTTATATATCACTCTTCGTTGTCTGAGTGCACAGTCCTTTGGCTATGGGTTCTAACTCCTTCCCTGATGATCACACTTGTTCCTCCCACAAAAATTCCTATTCCAAGCAGCACCTGTGTAGTCAAGTACTAGGATGTGCCCTCACGGTGGCAGTAAGCCAACCCATTGTCCATGCCCTCCCAAAATAGACCTGGCAATTCGGTTGTGGCACCTCAGTTTTTCTTTCACCCCACTCCAAATGTAATATCTCTTCATGTGTGATTACACTGAAATATAAGATATTGGCCTTTATAAACACCTAAGAAAGTGTTAAGTATCTGAAGTGTGCAAGTTAGTACATATTAAGTGATACGGTTAACCCCTGAATAACATAGGTTTGAACTGCCCAGTTCCACTTAGGCATGGGTTTTCTTCTGCCTCTGCCATCCCTGAGACAGCAAGACCAACCTCTCCTTTCTTCTCCCCATCAGCCTTTTCAATGTGGAGATGCTGAAGATGAAGACCTTTATGATAAGACACTCCCACTTAATGAATACTAAATATATTTTCTCTTCCTTAGGATTTTCTTAATAACATTTTTTCCTCTAGCTTACTTTATTCTTTAGTAAGAATACAGTATATAATATATAATAAATAAAATATGTGTTAGTGATTGTTTGTTATTGGTAAGGCTTCCAGTCAATAGTAGGCTAGTAATATTTGGGGAATCCAAGTATTACAGTGTGGGGATTAGGAGTCAACACCGTCCCTGAGTGGGAACCTTTGAATAATCCCCATATTATTCAAGGGTTAACTGTAATCAATAATATTAGGTGAGCATTTATTACATGCTGAGGTTTTATATGGATCATTTCCTGACTTTTGGCTGCCTGGTGCCAGGGCCAAAACTCTTGACACTCATTTTATGTTATCTTCTACTGACTGCCTTCCTGATTGCAAGATTCTCTAATACTTCACTAGGAGCTGCTCGCTGTCCCTCTCTAGAAAGTTCTTTACTCTCTTACTCTTTCTGTTGGGTTCCTTGTCTAAAAAATATATATCTTTAAAAATCAAGGCTATAAAAGGGGTTGAGGCAAGATAAATAGGAAAAATCTGATTTCTCCATAAAGAGTCTAGGATTTTCATCAAGAACACAGTGATTCTGGGAATCACAGATTTGTATTAACTCTGCTAAGAAACAGGATTTTAAGGTAGGTATAAACAATTAATTATAGCGTTTTAAGAAATTACCTTTAGGAGGAAGCATATGAGCCTAGCAAGGGGACAAATGTACTGGTGAGTTTGAATAATTAAAAGAGAGTGAAAAGAAAAAAAAAGGAAAATAGAGGTCTCTACTGCTCAATGTCTTCTATGACCCTTAACGTGTTATGTTGGCCACCTTCATAATAGTAGGGTTTCTTCTACAAGGAGAAACTTTAAAAGGAAATACAAGCACACAGAACTCAAAAGATTAAAAGTGGGCAAGGGGTCTAAGCCAGAATGGAAAACTCATGTTATCTGGATATCAGGATTCTAAGAAGATAGTTTCAGATAATGCATATCATAAAAGTATACTCTAAAGAAAGAAGTTCTCACATTTTTCATTTATTCTTTCAAAATGAAGAGTCCTCTCTGTCACTGCTTGGCACACTAGCAATGCATAAGAATCCTCTGTAGAACTGGCTTAGGAGTTCTGCATTCCTGTAGTTCTGCACTACAGGTGCTGCTGATGCTGCCAGAACTCATCTTGAATGGCAAAATCCTCCATTCTATAACTGCTTGCGAATACCACCAGATGTGTAAGTCCTGGGAAAGGAAAGCAGGGCCAGGCTGCAATGAGAAGGGGGAACAGGATCTGGAAGGAGCTCCACGACAGCTCGTGTCTCAGCAAGTACTGTTCCTGTCCAGCATTTCTAACTCTCAACTGTTTTGAGTACTTCTAGAGCTTTTACATGGCTATAAAAATGGACTACTGGCAAATGCATCAAAGGCTCCTTCTACAGTGGCAGAATAGATGGAGTTTAAAAGGAATTTCCTTTTTGTTTCCTCAAACCTTAAATAGCAATGTTTGTTAAAGCTTTATCTGTTTCTAATTTGACTTTTTAAAAAATAAAGGATATAGAATCGGTTCCAATAGAAATGTAGCTTTCATACATAAAATAAATATACATATGTAACTTATATGTGTATATTTATAGGTACATATGTATTTAAAATATGTATTATATATAGAATCCTTCATATAATACACATCCAAATTGCACTGTACTGACTTCAGAAGAGAGAACAGTAAACCACTAGCTGTGCTTAGATCTCAGATTCCAGGACATTACATTTAACCCCAGACCGTCTTAATAAGAGACAGAAATGACCAAGAATGCCACACAGACACAATAGGGTCAGATGTGGCAATGGTCATTTGTAATATCCTCCTACTTGCTAGTGCCCCCATGTGAAGAAATTCTCCTTGTATGTTTTATTTTCTCCCGTTAAGGGAACAGTATGGGCAATCATGTGCTCATTTTTTGCCTTAATTTAGAGTTAAGTCTAGTTCTCAAATGATCTCATACAAGGCCTTGGTCTTCAGCATAAATATCTTTTCATTTTCTTCACATGGTGTCTGGTCTCCTTTTTTCTGATCTTAATTGTATTGCTCTGTTTCACATGTGTTTCTTATAAACTGCCTTGAATCCTTTTGAGAAATAGACAGGAAATACATAAGTATTGATCCATTTGTTGATTCAACCAGCAGTTTCCAAGGGCCTGTTAGGTGGTAGGAACTGGTGATAGAGGTGAACAAGATCTTGTATCATAAAGATGCAGACAGTAAGCAGACAATTGTGATATACAGTGGTTAAGGGCTGAATATTCTCAATATGTGTCTGAATTAATGGGATGTAGCATGAAAAATAAGAAATTCTAGTGTTTCTGGGAAAGTCATAGTTTTGGTTTTTTTGCCAAAACGTTAGTCTTAAAAACAAATTAGAGATTTCCTTTGGTTTTGTGATTTAATTGGATGTCAGAATCACACAAGTGATTCCATTACAAGGAGGAGTCCATTAGAAGGAATTAGTAGCAGAAGCTGTTCCAGTCAAGTCAAAGTAAATCTTATTCTCCTTTAGAGAACTGGGACTTCAGGAGAAAGAATATTCCAGAGGCTAAGCAGTCATCTGCTCCATCATCAGTTGAGGAATCCATGCATTTTCTATATTTCTGCAAATAAACATGAAATGGAAAGAAAAAGCCACAGCCGCTACGCCTGCTGGAAAGGGGAAAGATACAGAGAAAGAGAACACTGCTGAACACCCCTAGGGTGAGCACAGAACCAATCACTCCCACAGCCATCATCTCCTTTCAAACCTGTGTCAAATCAGAGAAGTCAAGTCACTTTCAAAGGTCACAAAGAAATGGTGGGACCAAGATTCTAGTTCATTTACCTCCTGCTAAAATTGGAGATTGTGTATACAGAGCCAGTTGAGTGCCTAAGGTCCAGCAGCATGTAAAGGCATCTGGTGTGCTTATGAAACAGTATGACTTCTGGTTTCACAAAGCACAAAGCTTTGGAAGCACTTTGTCATTTTAGTTAAGTAGAAGTTTCAATAGTCTTGTAAAAAATGTTCATGAAAACTCTGCCAGTTTGTTTTCTGTATTTCGACTCCAAGCTAGCTGATCTCGGAAGCAAATCACTTACACTGCACTATTGGTAGATTCATTTCAGATGGCAAAAATAACTTGAGAGTATAGATGTTGTTTATGATTTATAGGGTTTATAAATAATGTTATCTGATTGAAGGATATCACTTCAATGCGTCACACAGACATTTTATTGACCAAGAAAAAAAATACTTCACCATAAAGGGGCAATTTGAAGATATGATAAGACAACAGAAGTAGCAATATGGTAATTTAGCTTAGAGAAGAAACAGATAAGTATTGAACATTATATTAAAATGTATTTCCCAAAATATGTATAACTATTATTTATCAGTAAAAAATAATAAAATAAAATAAAGCTATAGTGGATAAATCATGTGGTTTTAGAATGCTTACTCCATTTTCTGTCTGGGCCAATGTGATTTGAAACCAGCCAGTGGAGAAGCAAAAAAGTTCATTTTCATGCAACTGGCTTGAATGATTTTTGGAATTGACTATATTTGGTCTAAAACTGACTGTTTTCTCATTGAATGAGCCAACATTCCCAAGGAGCATTTAAATGAACTATATCGTCACAGCAAGGGAATGGCTGAGCACTGCACCAAGGTCTATTTTCACTTGATTATATGTGTATTTATTATGTAAAAATAGAGCAAAATATGACTCTGCCAAGAGACTCCCTTACGTTATAGTATAAGCGTGAGCAAGGATTTCTTTAAATTGAAGAGCTGCATGCTTGCTTTGTTTTCACAGCTGTCAGCCTTTTTTATGCTGAAAATTTTTCCCCAATTGGTTGTTATTCATCATACTTATTATTTAGGAGAATTTACTGGTAGCAAAATGTGCTCGTTGGCAACTCCAAAAGAGGAAGTCCTCTGCTCTGTCAATTTGTGGTAGATGAAATCATTCAAAACTGTTTTAAAAAAAAAACTTACTGGGAGAATGGTCCAAACACAGGGTAGCTTTCCTTATATTTAAAAGGATAGGTTTTCTTCCTTTGGTTGAAAGTTTCTATAAGACCTTCTTTCATCTGGGACCAGAATATATGGATGCAATGCTAAAATCTCCTATGAAAGGACATTCTTGAAATGTGTCCAACTCTAAGAGTCTCACTGGGAATCATATTTTCAACTTCAAGCTATGTAAAATGAAATTTCAAAGCTACCACCCCTTCACAGATTGTACACATATGCATAAACAGGGATAGAAGAAACTTTATTCCCACTGTAGCAACTGCAAACTAGAAGACATATTCCTCAGAGGTAAAGAATGTCCATCCTAAAACAGGAACAGAATGAAGCCACTTAAGAAAATGGTCAATTATGGAATGTTCTGTGCATAAGTATGTCCATCAATTAAGAAATGAACTGAAATTACTAATGGATTTCATAATGGCCACCAACCAGCTGCCAGTTGGCTGTAGCTTGGTGACAGATGGTAGTGACTGATCTGGACTAGATTTGACCTAGAGATAGTCCATCATTTATTAAATTGCAGTCCCAAATAAAATTCCATGCATTGCAGCATTTCACCATTATGTCTCACAGTGAGATTCTCTGAGAGCATTCCTTATCTGCCACCACTGCTGCAAACAGCAAACTATTCAAAAGGCTTAAATATAACACTCAGTAAAGAAAGTTCATAATAACTCTCAGGAGATGAAAAATAAAATGCAACTTGAATGACCATCACTTGAATGAGGCATAATATAAAATGGGAGCTCTGTTTCATGCTAATCTGGTTACCACCTAGGATTGAGATTTACATTCACCCCTTCTTTAAAAAAAAAATCAAGGGGGTTCTCATTTACACAGCAACAGGCAGATAGTAGACTATTTGGGTTCCTCTTTAATCCATCAACACATTCTCAAAGTGAAGAGAGCTGCTACAGGCTGGCTCCAGAACCTACTTACTTAAAGCTGTTGCATGAACAAGTCACTGGAGTGGGCACATCATAAATTCCCATTACCATCACCAGACTTTGTTTCCTCAATGTTTTAGTCTTTCAAAAAATTAACCTTATGTGCTTTTGGAAAATAAGTTTCATAAAGACCACAAAAAATAACCTGACTCTTACAAATCCAGGTAGAACCTAGAAATACATAGAGAAAATATAGCTCAGTGTTTTAAAATCTCCTATATGTAACATGCTGTAAAGCTTTCTTCATGTTGTCAAAACACCATGCATCTTTTAGTCTCATTCAAAGACGATATGTAAGGGATGCATTTTATCACAACATATATACACTCAAGGAGCAAAAACATGTCACAGAGTGACATCTGGCCAGCTAAATGTTACTATTTTACTTAAAGAGAAAGAATACTGATTATTAGTAAACATATTTAACACATTACACTAATCTTTTTTTTTTTTTTTAATTTCTTGTTTAAGATGGAAAGAGTCTGAGTAATACTGTAGTCATTCTTTCTCATACATGTCCACTGAAGGGCCCCAAATCATGGAGGTGAATGAACAGAGACTTCAGATACATTTTGGGGAAAAGCCTAGCAGCCTGACCATGAATAAGATTTCTTTGTATTCTCATGCTTCATGCTAAAATGGTTCAAATTTTGCATTTGATCCACAGCATCTCCATTCTTCTCTGGATTAAAATGTTTAAAATTGTTCTATTACATAAAATTAAACCAAGATGTGGCATTTTTATGCCATAGCCTTGTGAACCCCACCTTGTACCTCTTGACATTTATGCGCCTTTTGACAAATAGAGATCTAACACAAATTCCTCAGTTGATCGATAAGAATACTCAGGACCAGGGAGTTTGTGACTTAAACAAAGTCATGTGACTCTAAAATAACATAAGATTAAGTGACTTACCCAAGGCCTGGCAGTGAGTGGACTAGAACCCAGGTTTATGACTATTATACCAGAATTACATGTGCTCACAAACTGGTGTGCTGGCTCAGGCCTGTAATCCCAGCACTTTGGGAGGCCGAAGCAAGTGGATCACTTGAGGTGAGGAGATCGAGACCAGCCTGGCTAACATGGTCTCTACTAAAAATACAAAAATTAGCCAGACATGGTGGCAGACACCTGTAATCCCAGCTACTCAGGAGGCTGACAGAGGAGAATTGCTTGAACCTGGGAGGCGGAGGTTGCAGTGAGCCAAGATTGTGCCACTGCATGCCAGCCTCAGTGACAGAGTGAGACTCAGTCTCAAAAACAAAACAAAACAGAATTGCATGTGCTCTGCCTACTACTGATGTCTCACCTGAGCTCTCCACATTCCTGTCTTTTCCCTTATGCACCTTTATTTCAGCAGCTTCATTGCCTCTCACCTCATCTTGCCCATCAGATTCTCATCTTCACCCCAGTTCACCCTCTGTGTGGACTCACTTCTCAACCTCATTCTGCTTTTGATTTTTCTGTTGTGGACTTTTGCCTGGTTTTCAGTTTTGAAAAATTTTTTCCTGGTTTTCAGTTTTGCTGTTCTTGAGTTGGTGGCTTGCAGAAGTCCCACAGGTTTTAAGGCCCCCTGGCATGCAGCTCTCTGGGGCTGGCTCCAGCTGGGTATAATGCCAAAGAATCCAACGTGGGAACCACAAGCTCAACTGAAAGTCCCTGAGGGAGATCATGGTCAGGGGTGGGAAAGCTGATGTGATGCATATACCAGCAGCTAAAAAAGCAGGAGACTTTAAGAATAATCACAATAAATTAGAGATGATTAGAGCCTGGAACCGAATGTGAAAAAGACTGGGATATAGAGGACTGAGAAATAGGAAAAGGAAAAGAATGGCCTGTTTCAGGAAAAAAAAAAAAAAACAGCATGTGCAAAGGCCTATCTACCAGAAAGCAGGACATGGTCAGTTCTCTGAAGGATGAAAGGGGTTTCATATAAAAGATGAACCCAGGAAGAATGGGAGGTGCCAGATCACACATGGCATCAAAAGCTATGTCGGGGCATTGGGCTTTATCTTAAGGACAATGAAGAGATACTAAAAAGTTTAGACATAGAATAACGTGATGCAATTTGTATTTTAGGAATGTTACATATGAAATCTCCAAATTGGTCTTAATTCTTTAGGGAACCATATTCAGTTACTTTTTCAAAGTGGTCTACGTTCATATTGGCTTTTAAATTTTTATATCACATACTCTGTGGGAAAAAGATTATAAATAAATATTTGTATAAAATCTGATACATAAAAATTTGTTCCTAGAGTTTGTGGCAATAGTGTGGACACTGGCTTGGACACAAGTATGTGGAATCCATTTCAGTAAGCATTATTTAAAATATTAAAAGTTCTTTTTCTGAAAAAAATGTCACTGCAAAATCATTTTTAAATGTTTACATATATACCTAAATCTCCAAATTGCTGATAGTAATATTAAATGGAAGGTTAAGAGCATTTTTCTTCCTTTTTATTGGACTATTATTAACCAGCCAGAAAGGCTAGCAGTTCATTTATCAGACAAAAAAAAATGTATAAATGCTTGACACATGAGCCATAGCCAAAATGTTATGACTTTATTTGAATTACATTATATAGACAAAGCATGCCAATCCATCAGTCTCAAGTTATTGCCCTGTTACCTATGGAAACTAAGATATTTTCCTCGTTACTTAATAATACCAAATCTCAAATAAGTATCCCAACATGAAAAACAGATGTTAAAATATGACACTCAAGGTCAGGTTACATGGCATATTCATTCATTTTTAAGTCCCGGGTTACTTCTCAAACATTGTTCCTGAAATTTTTCACAAGATTTTGTTGGATTTGGTTGCAGAGGTTAGAGTCTTAATACACATGTGAGACACAAATAGAAACCTGATTTGTTATTAATCAACACAGTGATAAAATGGAGGATGCTAGTTTTTATACCAGAATGCTTATTGCTTTGCATGAAATATGATTTGATACAAATGACCAAAATCGAAGGCACAGTTTCTATTCTTATTTCAAAAACATTTTCATTGGCATTCTCCTTTGACTGTGTCAATCTAGTCTATTTATTAAAGACATATCTTTCATTTTAAATAGAAAATAACTTTTCATTACTGTGCTATTATAGACAGTAGTTTTTAAAAACTAAAATACGTATATAAAGAAAAAGCAGAGAATATACTTCTCATTATGTACCATTCTCAGTAACTACCTCTAATATAAATTTAATTCCAAATTTTGTTCTGTGTATGCATATCTATATATCTATGACTATGACTATGGATACTTTCTTAGAAAAAATCTTAGAATCAAAACATGTGGTGAAGATCTTCCCAAGGCCAATTACTCTTCATCTACAGCATTATTTTTAAATAGCAAGGATAGTGCCCTGACATGGATATGATATAATTTATTCAACCAATCACTGATTTCTGTGCCTTTCCCAATATTTCAGTTTTATAATATTGAGACAGCCAAACGCCTATGCAGATAAAAAGAGGTCCCCAGAGAATCTCCAACCCACCCCACAAATGTTTACAACAGAAGCTTTTATGTAGATAAGGGAATCTGCCCAGGGCTTGTCTGGGCATGCCCACAGTGGACTGGAGCCCGACTTGCGCCCTGGGGGAAATGGGTGGGGCCACAGAGTATTCCCACCTTATGCAGGGGAGGAGCTTGCTGTCCAGCTCCTGTGGGGACCTGGGGTTCAATCTGTGAAACCAGTAAGACTCTCTCTTGCTTTGCTGAGAGTTCGTTTTCCTTTTTCCTCTTCGCCAGTAAATTCCATTTTCTTCACCCTTCTATGTGTCCGCAAGCCTAATCCTTTCTAGTCGTGTGTGACAAGAGCCTGCTTTCAGCTGAACTAAGGAGAAAGTTCTGTAACAATATTATGGCAGTGAACAAATATGTAGCTTAATCTTTCTATACATTCTTGATTATTTCCTCAGGACAAATTCAAGAAATAAAATTTTGGTTCCAAAGGGTGCATATTTTAATCTTTTGGCATATAACTGCTAAAATAGTGTACAGAATCACATTCCCAGTAGAGGTGAGCAGATGACATTTTTCTATCATATTCTTTTTTCTAGTTTGCTATTATACTTTGTGGATTCCAAGAGGCACATTTTTCCTTCACATTTTAACATCTTTATAGTCTAATTATATATTACAATTTATGGTATACCATAGTTAGACTAGTGGCATTCTTTTCTTTCTCACTGATACTTATAATGTTGCATCAATCAATATCTGAAATCTATAAAATACAGTATCTGCATTTATATACTGTGGTTGTGTTTAGCAGATACAGAGAAGTTTTAGAATTTACATAGTGAGCTCCTTTCTTCATTGGCTTCACGTCCATGATTTCTCTGACTTTCTATAATAAACACTTACCTTAGTTTTCTCCTATTATTATACATTAAATTGAAATATTTAATAAAGGTAATCTCAAAAATTACTCTTTTCACAAATGATTAGCCAATTACCCTAGTGATATTTATTGAATAGCTCTTTTTGTGTTCATATATCATATCTAAAGCTTATTCTGTTTAAATATTACTAATCTCTTTAAATACAAGAAGCATTTAATAGAGAACCATTGATTCATTAATTAAATTTGTTAAAGAGAAGTAGATTTTGGAATAAGTTAAAGTTTTGAAGTAACTTTTTGGAACTTTGGCAGAGATGATAGTTGTACGGGTTAGACGTCAATCAGCCAGTTGGGCTCCCTGACTATTACTGCTCTGTCATGTTATACATAATAGGACCCAGCAAACCAAAATTTAGTATTTCTTCACTGCTGATGACCACTCGCTGGCCTAATGTAATCAGGGAGGAAGGAGGATTATGCAGGGCGGGAAAGCCTCCCTACTTCATTATTCAACAGAATTCCACAGGAATTTATGGGCAGCCCACCAGGGTCAAGCAATATGTTAAAGTCAGGAACATGTTCCCCACCCAGTTCATCAATTGAGCTCACAAGTTTCTCTTTTATAATGCCCAAGTCCAGCAATGTACTCACCTACCACTTAATAAGCAGGTTGTCTGTGCTCAGCACTAAAGACAGGCAGAGGAACAGGAAAATGTCTCTGACTTCAGAACGCCAGCCAGTGAGGAAGAAAGATAAGTCAATAACAAGTGCCACAAAATCCAATCCTCACTTTCCTGATGTACGGGAGGGTGCAATAGGAGAACAAAGAATAAAACAATGGTCCAAGAGGAAATAGGGGAGGGCAAAAAAAACACAGGAAATTGGTATGTGAAGAATCACTTGGCTGATACAGAGTTGAGGGTACTGGGACTGGGAACAGCTTAAGAAGCATATGGCAGGAGATGTGAGGGAGGATGTCAAAAGACAAGTGTGGGAAAACAGAAAAGGAGTCAGAAGATAGGAAGAGGAGGTGGAATTAGGACTCAGCAACTGATTGAATATGAACGTAAAGACAGGGAGAAGTCTAGGAGGATTCTCCCTTTCATAGTTTTATGCTTGGTAGATGCTTATGCCCATCCACTGAGATAGAAAACACAGGAGGAGGGGCAAAGATAAATTCAGTTTTAGACACACTGAGCTCTTTTGTTTGTTTGTTTTATGGAAAATGAGGACAACTGATGGATGGAGCATGCCTTGGGTGACATTCCTTCCATCCTGTAGTAGAAGACACTGGGTTCCTGAAAGAAAGGAGAGGGGATGCCAGGAACAGGAGAGGGAACTTTAAGAAGGTAGCAGAGGTGGGCTAGATGTTCTTCTGCAATTGTATAGATGAGGTCACAGCAGCAAAATTCCCCATCCCACCCCACATCAATACCTTTGCTGTGTTTGCTGCACTGACCATAAATTGCTCATTCTCTGTTGTGTAATTGAAATGAATAGACAATTCAAGAATGTGCTATCTGCACAAATTTGGTCAATTTTAAGAACAAAGGGGAGAGTTTATTTTTTTAAATAATGTTTCAATAGAATTAAAAGTGTGATTTTTATAATCCAAGTCACACCCTTGCAATTTCTTTTTTCCATATACAACCTTAACTCCTGGCAAGTGGAAGGCAGATAAACCACACTCGCTCTGTGTTCTGACCTGTGATTTGCAGCTGAGTTTTAGGAATGTGATAGAACTTCAGTGTGAATTACATATTTCTACCTTTAAACCAGGGTCAGAAGTGGCACTACTCAGCGTGGGAGTTTAGACTGATTAATTGCCTTCATGGAAAAAGAAAAGTATGGCTAGGAACCATGCTAGTATTAAGTATTTCATCCACATATTATTTCCATGTATTGTCTTGTACAGTTTGACTTGGCTAACATGCAAAAAGTTTCTAGCTTTTCCAGGGTGTTACAATCAGCCTTTAAAATGTCTAGAGTTAAATTTGCTTCTGAGAGCAACTATTTGTGACTTAATTGATAAAAGTCAGTGTGAACTCTATTATTGAAGACCTATGCATTATGTAATAATTTCCTTAAATAATGGAGAAAATCTTTAAAAAGAAAAACAAAGAAAACTCACACAAGCACATGGTTTTCATTTGGGGATTAGGGGCTTGAGAGAGGCTCTGCTCTGAGGTTAACTTCATGGCTTCAGGCAAAACTATGAGATTTAAACAGAAACTACAGCAGAACCATAGCTTTCTGCTTTTAGGGACACTTAAATAAGTATATGACAAATCTCAGAGAATCTTTTGAATTTGGATAAGGGATGGGTAGTTATGTTCCTTTTGTTTCTATTTTTTTTGTTGTTGTTTTGTTTTCTTTTTTTTTTTTTTTTGAGATGGAGTCTGGCTCTGTCCCCCAGCCTAGAATGCAGTGGCATGATCTCTGCTCAATGCAACTTGCCTCCTGGGTTCAAGCAATTCTCCTGCCTCAGCCTCCCAAGAAGCTATTACAGGTGTCTGCCATCACATCTCACTAATTTTTATATTTTTAGTAGAGACAGGGTTTCACCATGTTGGGCAGGCTGGTCTCGAACTTCTGACCTGAAGTGATCCTCCTGCCTTGGCCTCCCAAAGTACTGGGATTACAAGCATGAGCTACTGTGCCCACCTTGTTTTGTTTTCAATATTAGCTAATTAATGTTCTCATAGAAACTGACATAAAGTTTAAAATGTTTCTTAGTTTAATAACTTCAGATGGTTTTCTACATGGCAAATGGAAGTTAGATACCAAACGGTGTTCCCTGATGTGGTTAAAATGCCTTTTTTTCTAAAAGGGGTACGAGAATATGAAGAAAAGCTTAATGAATGATGTGGTGGGGGGCGTTAGGGGAGGGACTGGAGAGGGTAGGGACTGGAGAGAAATGAATAATCCAAACAATTTTCTACACAACTGATAATTCTCAAATACTCAAATTGACCACAGCTAGATTTCTAAGTCCCGAGCAGGATTTGCACATGCTACAGAATATTAAGATAGAATTACATCCACCTCTGTTGTGGTTAAGGCCCAAAGATTAAACACAAATTAACAGGTGGCTGTGGTTCTAGAATGCCTTGGTAGGACTTGCAAGGCAGTGGTGAAAACTGGTTTTTTAACCCTTAACTCAACACCTACCTTATGACTATAAAGTTATTGGAATACAGTGGCATTTCTTGTGATAACACCTGTGACCATTGATGTATGAAGGAACTGCTTCTTCCTGCCCTCAGGCTTAATCAAAGAGGCCTGTAGAAGACAATTAAGAAAAGATGGGAGGGTTATCTATCATACCTACAGGACTTAGAAGGGGCTGAGGAAATGCTAGGCGGCCAGGCACAGGATAGGTACTATCTGAGCCCAGAGCCCTACAGGAGGACTTTCTGAGTGGCAGAAGAACTAAACTGCCCTTTTTGTGAGAGGGTCAGCCTGCAGCAGTCTCCACCCCAGAGAAAATCCACACCAGACTACACAGCACCAGTTAGGGGAGGCTTCTCCTGTCCTTGCATCTGCTCTGCTGTGTCCCTCTCCTGACAGGTAACTGGGGCCAGGTGTGTAGGACAAGTGACAGATGAGGAAATGGAACAGAAGCAAACCAAATTCCCTCCTCCCTCCACTACAGACTTCTGAATTGAAGTAGACCACTGATGGAAAAAAATAGAAGCTTTCACTCTACAGTATTTCAGAGATTTTGCTATTCTACCAGGTTAACGTAAGAATTACATTTTAGACAAGTCTTGTTACCGAAAGGGATGTGGAAAACTTTTTACTATCAAGTCACTGAAAAAGTTCTGGGATGGTCCCAAGGTCCAGAGGCTGGAAAATCTAAAGGTTTCAAAAGAATAAAATAATGTCAGCATGCTCTGAAGTCTGGGCCTTAAGTTTAACTCTATGGAGCTGTGAGGCCTGTGTGTGCCAAGGGGCCACTGTGGCCTCAGGTAAAAGACTCCATTATTCAGAGGCTGAAGGTTGAAATATTAGATTCGACATCCCTTTCTGGAAGGATAGCTATTAACTGGTAGTTCTAATAAATACTTTAAAAGAAACAAATACATTTCCATTTTATTTGCCCAGCATTTCAAGTAAGAGTTGCATACTCAAGGCAAGTTTTATATAATTCTAAACTCTTTTTCTCTACAGAGGCAATTGGTAGTTTTCCTTCTATACTGCATTATGCTCCAGGAGGTTTGCACAACATCCTATATAACAAATTATGATGAAAAATCAACTTTCATGTAACGTATAATGTGAGATATATGCTGCTTTCCATCTCTGTCTGATGCAACACAATATGCTTTATTTGGCTAGGAAACACAGCTGAATCTGTTCTTATAAAATTTCTTGTGGTTAAAAGAAGGTAGGTTACATTTTTCTATCTGATCTCATCTACCG
Organism: Plecturocebus donacophilus; assembly: GCA_004027715.1. NCBI lineage: Eukaryota > Metazoa > Chordata > Mammalia > Primates > Pitheciidae > Plecturocebus > Plecturocebus donacophilus. Next base: position 16,127 of record PVKP010040892.1, read on the forward strand.
ACTTCTCTGTTAGTATTGCTCCTTTAACAAATACCATTCCTAAAAGTTACAAGATGAATGTTTAGTAATCCATACAAATAATTAGAATATTCAAACATGGATCCATCATTCAAAACCCCTAATAACCAAGCAAAGAAGCTGTAGTCTACATACTATAAAGGGCAACAAAGTCAAAGTCAGTTTCCAAGGCCAACTGTTATGGCTGGGCCCCCTTCTAAGTCAGATAGGCTTGCGGAGCCTCAGTTTCCTCATCTTGGCTGTGGACCTCACTTCCAGAGCCATGGGAAGAACTGAATGAGAGTAAGGATGTGAAAGCTCTGCCACGTTGTCTAAGTGCGGGCCAGTCACCCTGTTCTGTGCATATGAAGGCATAAGCCACTCCAGGCAACCCAAAGATCCATGAGACTGCATACTATGCTCAGAGTTTACAAACCTAAAATCTAGTTGAGGATACACAGAAACATTTTCACAATGATTTCAAGGATCAGATATAAATAGAATTCACAAAAAAGTGTAAATTCAATGAGTGATTCCATCAGTTAGTGATAAGGTTTCATAGGAGGCAGCGAACTCCGTGGGCAGCAGTGATGAAGTTTCGAAAGGATGGAGGAATGGAGGTCGATGAGGAGGACTGGATAGGAAAGAGAAATGGGCATGGCAGTTCTTCATACAGAGGTTGCAAACTAATGGCTCCATTACCAAATTTCACAACAATATCCTGATTTCCAGCTTTCTTTTAACCCCAGGGGCTGGGTTGAAGTTGCTCTCTGAAGAACAGTTGTCCACTCTAGGGCAGCGCAGTGGTCGCTTCTGTTGAGCTTCTCACACCCGTTGGCCTTTACTTACTGATGTTCCCTACCCAGCCCTCATAGGCATTTGGGATTGCTCATCTATGATTTAGAAGTGTCACTAACCTTGCTAAATAGCACTCCAGATCTAAGTGAACGTCAACCGACTGAGACAACCATGAAGTACTCCCAATTCCTTCCTTTACCCCAGTCCACTGGCAATACCTTATCCTGTAACACTTTAACGGCTGCATTTCACACTCTAAACATAGAGAAACCACAGGCAAACCTTGAGTTTATTTTAGATGGCATCTTTTCAAATAAAAACTCCTCGAGGTAATTTTCTTAAATTAAGATCCCATGGGAAAAAATAAACTAAACAATAATAAAACCTCTGATGAACCCTGGGGTTGATCTTTCAATAAGCGGATAATTATTTGCTGGACTCTCCACTCAAATTAAATTATCTAGTTGTAGCATCTCATTTTTTCCTAGACTAGTTATTAATGTGACTATAAAGTTTTTCTCATTTGTTGTTCTTTAGGTATGGTTTTAGAAATCTGTCTCTCGCTTGCACACACACACACACACACACATAAATGCATCTTTAAAACTACTCTTTTTATGAAGAGCTAGAGGAGTGATAATGAAAGAGGAGGAAGTGGATGAAAAACTCCAAAGATAAGTTCTCTGGGGTAAAACATTAACAGCCTTATCTCCGTCATTGCCCCTTATTCACCAACTATAAAACAGAGGCTGGGATTGTATTTATATTATTTCCATAAACTGAGATGGATCACAAATAATTTGTTCCTAATACCTGTAGAATAAAAATTTATAAATGGCTTGTTTCTCAGTAAGTAAAAGCAACTTCAAGGTTATGTCTGTAGAAATGTGTCTCCTCTGTCTCGCATTCTACAGCATTTTCTGGAATGAGTGAGAAAGAGGTGACTCACCGTATAGTTAACATGCAGAGAATGTTTCATAATCCAGAGAGAGATGCGGTCAGTACAGTGAAGAGTGGGAACTTAGAAGATAGGAGCAGTATCTAAGGATTCTTTTTTAGGAAGTTAGCTGGGTGCTGTCCATAGTTTATGTACAGCCCTGTCCCTTCCTCAAGAAAATTTCAGTAAACATCCACATTGCTTCCAATGCTGTTTAGGGTAAAATTTGTGTTTCTTTTGTCTAGAATGTCTTCAAGGCAATCTTCAGTATGCTATAACCAGTGGTTCTTGAAGTTGGTTCCTAACCTCTGACTAGCAGAAGCAGCACCCGGGAATTTGTTGGAATGAATCTTTGAGCTTCACCCCAGATCTCTGTCAGAAATTCTGGGAGTGAAGCCACACAATACTATGTAGTTTAAGTCACCATCCAGGTGATTCTCATGCACACTGAAGTTTGAGAACTGTGGTGATCACCTACAGTAAGTAAGCATTACAGAGAAAACATCTGTAGTAGAGGTTGTTGGTGCCACCCATTCAGATCTTCCTGACCAGCCAATGCACTTGCACCCAGGCTGCTTGGAGGAATACAGCTGAGGGTTTACACCTGTGTTCTTCTCCTGTTACTTCTCCATGGTTGGCAGAATAAGGAGAGATGTCTGGGAAGCCACCTACCCACAACCCTAGCGTGGCCAATGACATAAGGTACTTAAGCCTGAACTCCTTGCAGGGCAAGACAGCCTTGTGAGCCTGGGGACCTGGCCAAGGGCAGATTCTGCCTAAGACCACATCCTTGTAGATACTCCTCCTTCTCTATCTTGCTCTCCTCACTCTCTCACAGGATTTCCCCAAAGATTATTCCCTCATTAAATCCTGTGCACACAAATCCACTTCTTAAGTCTGCTTCTAGGGAGATAGACTAAGACATGACTACTTGTATAATTACTTATAAAACTTTTCTTAGGGTGCTAATGGGTGGGGCCAGTTATTGTTTGGTGGGGAAGAGTTGACAAATGCAGGAATACCCATAGGAGTCTTACTAAAAGTGCATCAAACAACGTTGTACGCTCTGGCACTGCAAAAATTAAGGTTGAAAACTGGTGGATCACATGATCTCGATTCTTCCAAAATTTATGTCATCATAATTCCTGACAGTGAATAAGAGATACTTATTGGGAGAGAGATCCAAGATGGCCGACTAGCAACAGCTCAGGAATGTAGCTCCCAGTGAAAGCGCAGAGAACCAGTGGACGCCGCACTTTCCGAAGAATTTTTGTTGCCCACAGAC
>PVKP010040893.1:0-19140 GCA_004027715.1 Plecturocebus donacophilus
AGATGCTGGAGAGGATGTGGAGAAATAGGAACACTTTTACACTGTTGGTGGGAGTGTAAATTAGTTCAACCATTGTGGAAGACAGTGTGGCGATTCCTCAAGGACCTGGAAATAGACATTCCATTCGACCCAGCAATCCCATTACTGGGTATATATCCAAAGGATTATAAATCATTCTACTATAAGGACACATGCACACAAATGTTCATTGCAACACAGTTTACAATAGCAAAGACCTGGAACCAACCCAAATGCCCATCGATGATAGACTGGACAGGGAAAATCTGGCACATATACACCATGGAATATTATGCAGCCATCAAAAATGATGAGTTTGTGTCCTTTGCAGGGACATGGATGAACCTGGAAACCATCATTCTCAGCAAACTGACACAAGAACAGAAAATCAAACACCGCATGTTCTCACTCATAGGCGGGTGTTGAACAATGAGAACACATGGACACAGGGAGGGGAGCACTACATACTGGGGTCTGTTGGAGGGAAATGGGGAAGGACAGTGGGGGGTGGGGAGTTGGGGAGAGACAGCATGGGGAAAAAACAAATCACACTGCCACGTGTGTACCTATGCAACAATATTGCATGTTCTTCACATGTACCCCAAACCTTAAATGCAATAAAAAAAAACACCAAAGGCAATTGCAACAAAAGCAAAAATTAACAAATGGAATCTAATTAACTAAAGAGCTTCTGCATAGCAAAAGAAACTATCATCAGAGTGAACAGACAACCTGCAAAATGGGAGAAAATGTTTGCAATCTATGCATCTGACAAAGATCTAATATTTAGCATCTATAATGAACTTAAACAAATTTATAAGGAAAAACAAAACAACCCCATTAAAAAGTGGACAAAAGACATGAATAGATTTTTTAAATCATTTGCACTCCCAGAATATTTGGAAGTAGAAATAAGAGAAAGGCTGCACTTCTGCTGTTTTTGTTGTAGAGACTCTGACTTTCTCAAAAACAATGTTAATACAATTTCCATTGTCAAAAAATAAGCTTCATGGGGTGTAGAAGCAGGCATCCATTTTCCTCCCAGTGTAGACCCAACAGTTGTCACATGACTCTGGACACAATAGTCATGTCAGGAGCTTTTTGGTGCCTGCCACAGCTAAAGTGGTATTTCTAAATTTCAAAGTTCTCTGGTTAGCTTCTCAATTTCCGTCTATGTCTTGTTGAGACTGTTCTGTTCCTGAAGCCCCAATCTAAAGCCCATTTTCAGCCCTTCTGATGCTTTTGTAAGCAACTAATTATGTATATGGACTCTCTTTGTATCTAAAATCTGTTACTGAATTCCTATTTGACCCTCAGATTATGGAATTAATTTATGAGCAACTCGGGTTAGTCTCAGTTTTTTTTTTCTTTTTAACATAAACTACTTTAGAGAAGAGGATAAATCCTACACTATGACGGACACATGCTGATGGCCACCACACTTTGCTGAACTGGATGAGGTCATAATCAGAAAGAAATTATCTATGTTCCATAGTAGCTTCACTAGGATCTCAAGAAAGCTCCTTGAATACTACAGGATAATTAGAGGAATGATAATGTCCTGTAATGTCTCACTTCAGGTTGAAAGATCACAAAACTGAAGTCCCTCCATCCAAAAGTGCACAGACACACACAAGAATACACGTATATACACACACACAGACAAAAAGGTGGCTAAGGAGTCCCTTGTCTGTCTCAGAAAAGAGAAACTCCTTCAACTTCTTTACCCATTTAACTAACACTCAATACAAGTTTATTCCTTGAAAACTTTCCAAATCAAAATTGAAATTGTGGCAAAAGGGGCAAAATTGTAGACTACATGTCTTCCTTACATGAAATAAACTTTTGTAGAATTAAAATGGATAAAAGATTTTGTGAATCAAAGAATCACCAGAAATATAACTCTTTCACAGTTATTTGGCATTCTCATATATTTTTGTTTTTAGCAACAAAATCCTGGCTACCTAAGCCAAACACAAAATTGAAATTAGGCGAGATTCTGAAATCTTAATTTGGGTGGCTACCATTTCTTTGAGAACAATGGTAGTACACCTGTGTTCAGTGTGTGAAAAAGGATGGGTGGGCTTTTGAGGCATTAACTTTGTGAGCTGTACAAGCCTCTACCTTCCCTATTCCTCTAAGTTTTTTAAGCTTTCTTGACTCGCAATGATGTCTACAAGGAAGCTATCATTTTGGTGCCAGGTTTTAATATTACTTTTCCATATGGTAAAATTTTTCATGCTTAATAGGATTCAAGTCTTCTCTATATTTTTCTTAGGGAGTTATGGCAAAAAAAAGGAAATATTCAGAGAAAAATTAATTTAAAAATACTAAAGTGAATAGATTAGTGCAATGCAGCATTGATACGATTTTTCTGGTGCCCTTGAGAGTAATTTTTGTGCTGAAGGAAGAACATGCAGAGCTTTACTTTTGTTGAAAATATAAATATTTAATTTTTAAAAATTTTAGATTTAAAAATCCAGTCATTTCTTAAGATTAACTTAGGAATCCTCCAAATGTTGGAGCCTCCAAATGTTGTCACTCTATGTCTAGGAAATTTTTAAAAATCACTTTGTTGAAAGTGTTCCCATTTCAAAACTTAGTTTAAAAATATAAAACCACATTTTACATTTTAATTTATGTTTAAGTTATCTTCTTTGAAATAAATAAAAATCCCTTTCAATTAAACTTACATTCAAATTATCCTCACAAAGCTAATCAACTTAAAAATATTTTGCAACTTTGTACTTTTTACCTGTTTCAAATTAGTACATAAAATAGAGAACATTTCCCCCCCTTAAGGTCACAAGTCTTAATTAGTCATTCAATTATAGATTTGAATTTGAATTTATGACGCTATCACGCTAGTGGGTAAAATTCTATTAAAAGCTACTTAAAATTCCAAATATTTTCTCATTTTTTAATACAAAAATATTTACAGTATTGTCTGGATTCTCCTAAAAACTTTTATGTTCAGTGTTAAATCCTTTTGAAATTGAAAGATACATCTGTAAAACACAGTTACCATCTAGTTAACTGGGATGACTTTGCACCGATGGTTTTAGCCAAGATCTGGGGACATCCAGGGTAATCCTTCTCCTTGACAACTGAGAAAATTAGTGTAATGTCTTCTCAGCCACTTGAGGTTACTAACAATCAGAGAGTTTATCTAGGACACCTCCTGGAATCTTGTTGACAGCCTGAACCATTTGCTAGTTACTGTGCATGAATTCCATAATTTCAAGATGATGTGGTAGGGTTGTTCTGTGGCTCACTTTCCTATATTTGGGAAGTTAGATACATCATTTAACTGTGGTGTCAACTTAAAACACGAATTCAGGTTTACTACATGCATTGATTTGGAACATACAGTGGGTCTAACAGTGTCTAACAATGAAGACTTTTGAGCTTGATGGGATTCATAATTCTCATAAACCAATTTCCCTAGTCTCTCACAGACAGTATTGTCCAGTAACGTGAACCTATTCTTGTCCTTTGAACAGGCCAATTTGCTGTTTAGTGACATAATTTGTGTGTGTAAAAAGGAGGCATCTCCACTTGCCACCAACCTCACAGTATTATTAGAATTTATGAATAATGACCCAGACAATTCCTATCAAGAGAATTCCATCCAAGAATAACATGCGGTGAGCTATGTTAACAAACCTCTTGTGAGAGGCTCAAAACTGATAGGGAGAACAGTGGTCAGTGTCTGAACAGCAGCTCAGCGACTTACCAGTGAGTGAACTTGGAAGAGTCCTCTAACCTTTCTGACCTCTTTTTCCTGACGATCACCCTACCTGCTTCTTAGAAGTGTAATGAGGTTCAGAAGATAGACGATATGTGAATGAACTTGAAATATGTGAACTGATTTACTAAGGTGTGCCGTGTATGACTATGAAATGATAAATTTCTACATTCTGTACCTATACAACTAGCACCTGACTTCCCGCAACATTGATCCCAGTGCTCTGTATGGGTGTGAGAAAAGGTATTCAGGGCTCTAGATATTGGTGTCAGAATGATAAATTCCATACTAGCACCTTTTACTAGTCTGCTCCAAAAGCTGAAAAAGAGAGACAGAGAGAGAGAGAGAGAGAGAGAGAGAGAGAGAGAGAATTCTGGTGCATATATATATTTGGACCTATGGTTCATATTTGTCTCTTCTGGAATAAAAGACTGAAGTAATTTCATAGCTCTTAAGTGAACATTATGAAAAAGTCCCTCAGCTAACAGCTAATAGTCTTGTTTTCCCCCAAAGCCACTCATTTATGCTTATTTTCTACCCTGATCCCTCATCCAAATCATTACTTCAGAGAACAGATCAAAAGGACAATGAGAAATGTTAATTAAAATTTAATGTAAAGGCAGTAGGATCTAGGAGCTGTTTTAAAAATACTGTCTTGGACAAAATAAGGATGCAAGTATCAAAAAACAGAAAGGAACAAAATAAGAAGAAAAATGATGAGCAATTTCTGAAACAAATTTAAAAGAGGCACAGAAAGAGCTGTGTTGAATGAAATAAGTGATGGGCAAGAATTCGGGGATGAAACTTGACAGTATTCCTGTGCCACATCATGAACAAACAAAGACAGACTGTAATTTTATTAAATTATGCTTCGGTTGGATTGAATATCTTTGCTGACAGCATCACTTGAATATTCCCCTAGCAAATCACATTCCTTGAAACAAAATGATACCACAGTTAAAAACCTGGTGGCTCAGTTCTATCATCAAGTGGAAAATTCTTGATATTTTAGCTCTTTCCTTATATTAGTGTGGTAAACACGTGTTAGAGTTTGAATTAAGTTTAAAGGGATAGGGTGATGGGATTCTTACATTCTGATTCTCAGCTTTATTACTGATGTTCACAAAAGTGAACTCAATCTTTACTAAAAAACAGAAAAAAATAGTGCACTTTAAAATGATCGTCTTTCACATTAACTAAAAATCAGCAGGCAACTCAGGAGTTTAAAATATGAACATGTATATATCTCAGAAAGCTTATAGAACTCATGTTATTAGTTTTTCAGGATTGTGGCAGAAAATCCAGGGGTTATAACATGCCGCATACTGACTATGAATTTCAATGTGTTACTTTAAAATAAAAGAAATAAGAAAGATATATCATTTGTTCATTTAAATATTCTTTAAGACTTAGAGTACTACATGTTTTGTCTATTGAGAGTCTTACAACTTAGACATACATGAAGAAAATTGATTAAAAGCTCAAGGGAAAAATACAATTAAAAACAATAAAAGGATTAGAAGACAGGCCCTTTAAATAAATATTTAAGGAGTTGTGGTTATTTAACTTGGATACAAAAAGACTGTTTTCATTTATTTTAATGAAGAAGAATGGCAGTGGGTTCCATTTCCTCCAGGCCTGCAAAAGAGGAAATAAGGAAGAAAGAAGGTTAGTTATGAAGAACTATCTGCATATAAATGTTTTAAATACCACTAAGATTGACACAGGAAGGTGTGGGCTAGCTTTACCAGGACCTTTACTTTCAGGAAGGAAATCATCTATCAGGGAGTTTAATCATATAAAGCCAGGCCCTGGTTTTCCTGAAATCTTTTTCCAACTGTATCTAGCCTTGAGAAAAATACTTAATCTTTCATAGGAAAATGTTCTGTACCTTGCTTCTCCCACTCCTTAACAGCACTCCCAATGAGCTACTTTATGTCCAAGTAATTTGTGTAACACAGTATGATTAAAGTTTCTTTAGTCACTAAATAGTCTTAATATTCTCCTTGCTCAGGGATGAATAGTCAAAAAAAAATAAGTACTTAGGAATGAATCAGAATTAAACTGTTCTTCTTGGAAAGATACTCAATAAATGCAATCATTCATTTCTAATGTAGAGTGAGGCTTCAATGTCCATTTCTCAAATTGAGTTGTTACTAGGAAACTGTCTTGTCTCTTCAATAAACTTTACCAAGGTAGACTTTTTAAAGGATACAGGAGTAAGTTCAAGAGAAGAAAGATTGGTAGCATAACTCTGTCTTCAAGGCCACGATCTGTGATTTAGGATTCTGAATGCCAGCTTGGTATGACAGTGTGCTCCGCCCACTCTTGCCATAAGCCTCCATGTCAATGCTGAGCATATGGTCTTTCAGAGGAAGCTGCCTGCTCCAGCCTCAAAGCTTCCTGTGTCTCCAAAGAACATTGCATTCTTAGGGAAAAAAGAAAATCATATTAAAGTTGTAGTACCCAAAATCGTTTGGGCTTTGTTTACAAGCTTAACATCAGAAACATTTAAAAACTAATCCAGAACCAATTTTTGGTCAGCAGTGGTCTACTTCTGTGGAGTTACAACTAGCAGCTACACAGAATATCCTTCTCTCCAAATATGTCACTGGTTCCAAGGATAATGTATAATTGGGTTGTCCAAGAATCAAGATTATTATTCAGAATGACTTTAGAATTAACATATTTCTGTGTGTGTGTGTGTGTGTGTGTGTGTGTGTGTGTAGATATTAAGAATTCAGGTAATTAAAAATGAATTGTAGGATCTAGCATGGCATGAGGCTAATAGAAACTTTGTTTGAATAAGGGCTTACATACTGAGTGAGAGATAAGAATTTGTCTTTAAGCAGTTGAAGAACAAAAGTCAACTCTTGATCTCCCAGAGAGAATATTGGAGAAAAGGGATGTACACTCTAGTTATAGAGAATCAAGAACGAAAAATTTGCTGAACACTCATTGGGGGTGGACAAGAGAAAACAGGAGCTAGGGATGGTTAGGAGAATTAGCAAGGAGAAATTACTGTGAGTGCAGTAAGATGGGTTGTCAGTCAACTGATAATTTGATCCTAGCCCCCAGTAGGGAGTTGATTGATATGAACTGAAAAAGCCTATTATACAGAGAGCTGGACTTCTAAGGGTGAGGTAAAAACTAAGGGTAGGTGAGAAGCAGTCGTGAAAGATCTATTACTAGTAATAGATTATGACTTCAGTGAAGTATTTGCTAGAAAGAGGCTGAAGAGCCTTGCCTCCATGTGACAGGAATAAGTTTCATGGGAACAAGTTCAAAATCAGAAATGCGGTAAGCTTTGATGACCTGGATGAGTTAGCCATGGCCTTTTGGAGCACATATGTCATATTCCTGAAGTCTCTTTCTCTGGAAAAGGGAAAATTATTTGACTTGTAAACATTTCACATTTATACAAGATATGAAAAAATTATCTATGTATGAACTTCCATGTACCAATGGTAAAGCTTCAAAAATCCTCCACTCATGACCAAACTTGTGGTATCTGCAATTCCCATCTACCAACTCATCCTGAATTTTGAAGCAAATCCCATATATCTTATCATTTAATCTATAAACACTTCGGTATCTCAAAAAATAGGGTTTCTTCTTTAAAACTTAAAAATATTAACACAATATCACACTTAAAAATGTTAGCAAAAAATCAAAGAAGAAAATTTTGAGGTAAGTAAAACTGAGGTTCCAGCAAATTCCCTAGAAAGTACTGAGCCAGACTACTGAATGTAACCATTAGTATAATCTTCTGTTATCCTTGGTTGATGGATCCTGGAAGTGGGAATATGGGGAGACTTAGGAAGAGGACTCAAGTGTTTGCTTTAGGAACCCTATTCTGAGAATGTTTTAGCAGTAATGGAATGAATTTATCTTAAGTGAAGAAGAGATAATATCCTTTGGTTTTCTATATTTAAAGTGAAACCAATTTCAGTTTTGCTTTAGTAAGAAACTTTTCCGTGGGCCCAGTGAGAAATAGAAACAGAAATATGAGCAAAGAACAAGCAAAGATTGTATTATTGTTAATTAAAAAATAATAGGTGAATCCTTTCTAATAAGCTGAGTATAAAGTCTTTGAGAAAGTGCCTCACCAAGAACATTTAGCTGTGTACAGGTACATGGTACAGGATCTGTCATATTTAGTAAGCCTGCAACCCATTTCAGGGAGAATACAATAAACACCAGACCAACAAGAAGTCAACCAAGATGAATTCATCTGCTCAGGCTGCTACACAAAGTACCAGATTGGTGGGCTCAAACAACATAAATTTATTTTCTTAAAACTCTGGAGACAGGAAGTTAAAGATTATGATGCTGGCAGGATTAGTTTCTGTTGAGGCCTCTCTCCTTTGCCTGCAGACAGCCACCTGCTTGATGTGCCTTCACATGGCCTTTTCTCTGTGTGTGTGTACTCCTGGTGTCTCTTCTGCTTCTATAAGGACATCGATCCTGTTGGATTAGAGCTCCACCTTTATGACTTCATTTAAGCTTTATCACCTCCTTAAAGAAAAGTCTACTCTCCAAATACAGCCACACTGGGAGCTGGGGGCTTCAACGTATGAATTTTGCAGGGACACAGTTCAGTACGTAACACTGTCTCAATCTAAAGCCCTAGAGTCAACCTGCAAAGAAAGCTGGTATAAGAACATGGTCTGTCAGCTTCCCTGTCTTTAAAATGTGTATTAGAAAATATTGCAAGAATGAGGTAATTAGTAGAGAGCTAAAGCTATAAAGGCATGCAGGGAGTAGAGACAGGTTTTTGAGAAATCCCATTTTTACTAACTTATTAAAACTTTTAAAACTCTTCTGGAATTTAATAGGAAAATGACATTATTTTATAGATGATACAAAACAAGCCTCAAAGAATTTATTAGTTACCCAAAAGCTGTATCTAATATGCAATACTGTATGAAAACAGTCACGTCTCCAAGCATGTGTCAAAGCATGCACCATTGGAAGGGCTTCAGAACATCAGCAGATGGGCCTGCTCTAAACAGGACCCTGATTTAGGCAGTGGGGTAATTTTAGACAAACTCTTTCCTTTCCTCTGGTTCTGTTTTGGAGTCAGTCAGCAACATGCAACACATCAGTGTGATGGCCACTTATCTTCTCCAGGGTTACCATCTCCATTTTTCCTGCTTATTAACCAGTTTTTGAAAATATTTTAATTAGTTCCACTCTCCTGTTTCCAATCGCAGATGTGCTGCCCTAGAGACAGACTGATTAGAAGGCTACTAGGTTCTCAATGTTGCAACTAAAGTACTAACCTAATTCAAACAATTCTAAACAGTTTTATTTTTTCATACAATCCTATTTCTAACTCATAACAGAAGCAAACCAATTTTAAACCAATTTACTCATGAATGTCTATTATTCCTATTGTCCAAATAATTTAAAATAGTTTCTATTTCTGTTTTTCAAATCATTTAAAAGTTTTATTGTTTTTATTCCCGTTACAAAAAGGAATGTTTTCCCTGTAATAAATTATCACTAAGGTTATTATGCTATATTTTTAAAAAGTTGAATCAAATATCTTTGGTCCATTAATCCAAGTTAAGTGAATCAAAAACTTTTACCAGAACTTAAAAATTAATACCTGTCCTTTTCAACCATTTATTGCTATAACTGTTCTGACATAGCATGCATACCCTGGCTTTCTAAGAAAATGCTTCAGGATAGCAGTGGTAATTGTACCTTTAAAATTTATTATAATTTTTCCATTTGACCTCAGAATAATTTCACAAATGTATTGGTATTAATTTACATAGCTCTATGAACTTCTTTTAAGTGTTTATGCTGGAAAATTAGGAATAATTAAAAGCACTATCCCCAAGAAAGAGAGTTGCCACTTCATTTGTTTAAAATATGTTTACAGTTCCCGGGAATTGCAGAAATGCAATACATTTCACACTTGAGTTTGTAAATTTGACTAAGCTATTCATCTCATTGGTGTGATACTTGTCACTGAAACATCAATTCAAACACCACCACCCTGGGCAACTTTTTGGAACTTGGTGCAGATCAGTATAATAATCTAATTAATTGGCTGCCAGTACGACCTGCACTGTTGAATCAAACGTGTTTCTGGGATAATCAGCTTCCATACGATGAATTAATGCCAAATCCAATATCAACTCTAGCCAACATGTTTGCTTTGGACATTACTTTCTCATTAAGGCTTAGAAAAATGACATAATTTTTTAAAATGCAAAATAATCAGGAAGCTAAAAGATAGATATTGAAATATCTGAAGACTTTACAGAAGAGTCAGAAACCACATAAGAAATATAATCTTATTTAGAGTGAAATGGACAATCATATTTTCAGAATGCTAAGCGAGAATTGAATCATTTTGTAAACATGACCATCCACCTAAGGGTCTCTCTTTAAAAATGCTGCAGACAGCAAGCTGTTTAATTATTAACATGAACTATTAGCAAGTGGAAATACTTTATTTCCAAGGTTATTATTACTTTGATAAAGCAGAACCAACTCCCAAACTGAAATATTTTATTAAGAAAATATATTCTTTGGCTCATACTTCACAATCCTATTTGCTGGAAGAACTTAGCAAAGTAATTGACAGAAAATTGGCTTCTTCCTTAATCAGTACCTGACAACAAGGACCTTCAAACCTGAGACTACATCTTATACATCTTATCTATGTGGTAGTAGTTCCTTTGGTGCTCTCTTAAAACCCAGAAATTAGGTTAATCTTATGAAAATGCTCAGGGACACATTTGCCATTTTCACTAACGATGGAAGCAGTTACTTTTTGAGGAGAAGCCATGAAAAGATGCGAATGGTTTTACATCTCTATACCTGGGCTTATATTTATTTGTCCTTCACTGAGACTTTTGGTAACTATGCTTGAACTTAAGGGTCCAAACTAACATATGAGATAGCTACATTCAAGTTAAAATGGAAGACTCCTGGCTTAGTGGAATATATGACAGCCTTCATGTAGCCCCCTTTTTCGTCTGCAACAACTCTGTCCTTGGCACCAAGGGACTAACAGTTAGAGTATGTCATGCACTTACCTTGATAATATCGTCACAAGTTCAAGGTTAAAGGAGAAATTGAAAGTGATATAGTAAGCTTTCACTGAAGGTAAACAAGCTCTTTACTCCTCACTAAATCTTTGGATGCAAAATATTTCTTCTTTTTTTTGAAATAATAAATTATTTGTATTACAGCATCTTTGCTTTGCAAAAGTAGAATGCAGAAGCCCTAGCAGGGAGTTCTGGAATGAATATTGTCCAATAAAGTTATCTCACATTGGACTGAAATGCCTGGGTCTTTATGCCTATTTCCCTTAGACACCAGATGTGGGGTTGTCATTTGACGGATGTTACCTGCAGTGCAGATTTCTGTAGGTGAAACAGACCCTGAAGGAACTGACAACTAGATGCTGTGTGCTGACTACATCCCCATAGCTGGGCACTGAGCTCTTCCCTGAATAGGGATCCAAGCAGTCGTAATCTGTTGCTATCACAGTTCACTCTTTATGCCACACAAATTCCTTTCTTCCTGCATATTCAGGCAACAGCTCCTCCAGGATTCCTGGGGGCCTTCCTTCTCAAGGAAAAACAAGTGAGAGGTTAATAGGATGAATTTCAGCCACTGCAGCTGGCATTGAGCTACAGTTGTTACTCATTGTTTCTTTCTGCCACAATTGCATCCAAATTTCTCTTATTCTCAGCTACCAGGTCTGCTGTAGCATGACCCAGACCCTTATCACCAGGGGGTCCCTGCTTCTGGTTACCATGCTTTTGCAGGCCAGACTTGCTGTATTTTCCATTTACAGTCACGGTTGAGCAAGGAAGTATGTAGAGAGGCCAAGTATATCCCTTGTATGACAAACATATTCTTCCCTGCCCCCATTTTGTAATTAATTACAGCCTACAGCTTCCTGATGATCAAGGTCAATCATCCCTAGCAAGGGATGATTCGCTGGTTCCGGGAAACAAGAAACCCACAGTTTTCAGGGAGGCACTATAGCTTATAGCATAAAGAGGGTCTTTCTGTGTCCCCTGGTGAAAGTATATCCCTTTTGAAAACCAGGACCTCCAGCCCACAATTTCATGGAGAAAAGCCAAAGTCCCTCAGTGGGCCATTGGAAGTGATACAAGTGAGGCCATTCCTGCTTCCACCCTTTCAAAGTTTCCTTTCGAGGATAGACTCTCATATAAAGTCTTTGATTCAATATTGATATGCATCTTTTGAAGGATAGTGCTCCATCCTTGCAAAGCAGAGCTGGCACTTCAGCCATGTCTTTGGCAGTCTGTTCCAATTACCAGATCATGCATTGTACCACCCCAAACCACAAGCTCTGGTTGATCTAGCCAGTGTATAATCTGATCAGTGAATGCCTTGGTGATGATTCTATTTCTGCATTTCTCTTGCTACAAAATGGGTTCTGTGGTCCAACATGATATTATATGGAATCCTGGACTGATGGGCCAAATGTTCTATAAGCCCTATCTTGTAAGTCTCTTTCTGTAAAAACAAACCATTGGACTTTCTAAAGCAGAAGGGGCCCAATGTATTCACCTTGCTATCAGGAGACCAGTTGGTCTCCTTGAGAAATGATGTGATTATATGTTTTCAGCATTGGTTTCTGTGGCGAGCAAGTTGAGCAGTCAATGGTGGCACCAGTTAGGTTAGTCTAGGTGAGTGGGAATGCTCGGCCTCCATCTCCACCATCATGGCCACAGTGTTTATGTGCCCATCATACCAGCACCAAGTTGGCCAGCGATAGACTAACTTATGCCAACTGGCCAAGGTATTTTGTTTACTTGTTCATTCAATGTCTCTTCCATTGTCTGTACTCTTCAGTGAATGTTAAGATCGTCACACTTTGTGCCCCCTGCCAAATGTCCAAGCACATGCCTCACCTCAGAATTTCTTGTCCCTAATCTTCCGATCCTCTATCCTTCCAGGCCTTTTACCAGCTAGTCAGGCCATCTACCACCGCCCATGAATTAGTATATATCCTAATACCAGCCTACTTTTCCTTAACACAAGGGGGACGACCTACCCTTTCAGGGGATTTTCCTTCACTGCTGTTTTTCAATGCTATCCCTAGGTGAAGCTTGATATAGATGGCGTCGACTTACAGCCAACCTGTGTCTAGGCCAACTCAAATGTATCCTTCTTGTTCAGTGTATCCACTGAAGAGATGATACTTTTGTGCTACTGCTGTTGTGCCGTGGACTGTCACTGGGCCCACCCAACGTTGTAACTTGGTGGGGCTCACAGAACAGCACAATGAGCAGCTTTGGACTCAGAGTCACTCAGGGTCCCATGTTTAGGAGTTTTATCTCAACCAGGGGCTGAGCAAAATTGTTTTTTAAAAGCTCTATACTTTTTTTCTGGAGGTGAACTCCAGGAGCCTACATTGTGGTTCATATTGAAGGTAACTCTGGGAAACACCAGCAGATATATAGAGGGGTGAAACAAGGAAGAAAAAAAGCAGGCGAGAAAACATTTTAAAAAATAAAGCAAGTTACACTGTGGGTAGCCAGTGGTTAGTCTTTCTAGAGAAGGCCATGATCCAATGTAAAATGCATGTCTCAGGTTTATCCCACCTGACGGACGCTGAAGCTGGGTTACTTGTACAACAGCCCTTGTTAGTCATTAGTTAAAGGCTGTTTCTAGACAGGGCAATAATTTCTGCCTCTCCCAGCTTGCCTTATGGGCAGCAAAATGAGCTGCAGAATGTGGAGAGAACCCTCCGGCAGAGAAATGCAGTTGGAATTTGCTCACAGAACATGGAACCGATAAAAGTTAGGGGAGATAGACAGAGGGCTGACAGTATCTAATATATTCCCTCTTTCATCACAGTTTTGAGGCATCTGTTTAGATTTTTTTTTCTAGAAAGTTGTTGAATACTGCTCTTAGAATCAGTTGTTTTTCCAGTTTATTGGAATTATGAGTATTTCCAGCTTACTGGAATTACCTCATTTAGAGGAGAGTTTATTTGCTTTAAAGTTTGTCACAAACTAAGAGATACTGTAAAGAGACAAGAGAGACTTTTCATACTGGGATAGGAGGGAAATATAAGGAGCCCTGACTCAGAATTACACATGGGATTTTATACACCACATGTAATACTCTACAATCCTGTTTTAAAAGAAATTTTCTCCCTCCTTACCAAGGTAACTAAGGCTCTATGTTAAATAATGAAAGTTTATTGCATACTTCAAGCAAGTTTAGACAGGAAGACAATATAAATTATTAAACGTAAACAGCTCAAACATAAACACCCCAACTGTCACAGTTATAACCTTAGCACTCAGCAGAGAAAATACTTTATTTATCAGTAGAAATAATTGCTTTATTAATGAAATGGAACAGTACTGATAGCTTTATTAATTATATGGAGCAGTATTGATTTCTTTATATGTTTATTCCCAGAGAAGAAAAAAATAACTGTGATTCTAAGAGCAGTATTCAACAATAAAGGACATGAGCATCTCTGCTTGGCATTTTGTTTACAGAGTGTTGCTATGGTCTTGAAGACCCTATGAGCTAAGCATAAGATACAAAAAGTTAGTAAACTTATAGAAAAATCCAATTCCTAATAGTATGCTAAAATTTTACTCACTTTCTCTTTTTATATTGAATTTAATAATACTATATTTTATGGCTCTCTGTTTATTTATCAGACGTAGGGATTTCTTTAATGTTTTAAATTTTATTTTCTGACAAGTCAAAGCATACCCAAACTGGTACACATAGGATTTATGTCCAGCCAAGCAAGATTGTCCTGCTACTAGCTGCAGAGCAAATGGCTTTAGGTGAAAGTTAAGGTGATTATATGCCCACAAAATAAGAAAGGATGCAAAGAACGAAAAAATCCATTTTATTTTTATAAACTAAACCATTAAATACCAAGAAAAATGCAGAATTATGAAAAAGTTCTAAAATCTCAAATTCATTAGAGTAGATTGTGCTGGTAGTTCTTGCCTAAAAATTCACCCCCCCCCCGGAAAAACAAGCAAGCCATCATTCTGGCAGAAAGTCATGGTGATGACAGATGGCATCCTCTCGCCTGGGTGGCCAGGCTCTTATTTTGTGTGAACTTTGAAGAACTTTGTTCTTTCCAGTTGCAAATTTAGTTGGTGGAGTAGTTGCTTCATCATGCTAGATACAGCAACATTTTAGAAAATACTTCTCTCAAGAGACTTTCTAATGTACTATTTTTATCTTTTTGTTACCATTAAAACAAACAAGAAAAAATAATATTATGGTAAGGAAAGGAAAAAATAAAGTAATTATTGGGTTAAATTTAGATTCAATCCAGGCTTTTTAAAATCATGAAAAGTACCATAAATCAATATAATTAGATAATTATTAAAGGGCCATACACATAAACGAAGATGCCTTCCTGTGCAAAACATGGGACACAAACATTTTGCTAGCCAAAATTCACTGTTTCATAGTATATTGTGTATGACAAATCACCTCAATAGTTATGGTTTAAAACAACACAAGTTACAGTTCTGGAGGCCAGAAGTTCAGAACGGGTCTTACTGGGCTAAAATTAAGGTGTTAGCAGGACTGGGTTTCTTCCACAGGCTCTAGGAAAGAATTTGTTCCCTTTACAGCTTCTAAAAGCCACTGCATTCCTTGGCTGATGGCTCCTTCTGCCATGTTCAAAGCCCAGCAGCACAGCATCTGCAGCATCTTCCAATCTTTTTCTCCAATTCTGACCCACCTGACTCCCTCTTATAATGACCCATGTGGTTACATAGAGCCCATACAAATAATCCAGGATAATCTTCCTATTTCAAAACCTCTAATTTAATTACTTCTGTAAAGTCCTTTTGCCACATTATATAACTTGTTTAAAGGTTCCAAGAATTAGGATGTGGTCAACTTGACGGGGTAGGGGTAGGGGGATTTTTCTGTCTATCGCACAAAGAAATGTTATAAAGAGAAAAAAGTTAAGCCAATGCTTAAATAGCAATATCTGTTACGGTAGCCAAAGGACACAAAACATAAAACAGTAATAAAAACAATAATTGTGATTATTTATAGACTAATAGATTGAAGGGATTTTGCAGTTGCAATGTTCTATTAAGCCTCTTGACATGCCCAGGGAGTCAGGATTATCACATTCTTCTTGTAGGTGGAAAACCTTAAGTTCAGTGAAATCAAGAGTGCCAGACCTAGTAATTTTAGTCCAGAATTTTGGACTATAAACCAGGACAGGATTTTAATCTAAGTCTTTTAAATTCCTAAACCAGGCTCTTTTTTCATAGCTTCTGGTGTATCTATATGCAGATTGTTACTCTACACTGACAATGAGGAGAGGACCACAGCCTGCCTCTTCATGTTGTGGAGAGAAAAAAAAACTTTCCAAAGAACATCACTAACAGGTACCCAGGAAATGCTGCCTGGACTTCATAGCTGCAGTCTTTTTTCTAGAGCCCAGTACTACCATTGTTTGTATATCTTCTTTAACCACATCCCTGCATCTGATGTGGATGGGGAGCAGAGGGAAAGCCATTTCAGGTCTTAGTGGATGCATGTCTGAAATATTAAATAGATCACTCTTAAGCTTAAGGGAAAATGGCACTTCCAAATACTCTTTGAAACAAAGGCACTGAGTTTTGAATCTGAGAGCTTGAATTTATGTTCTCCGTTTGTTGCTTTGTCACTCAACTTTTTTGACCCTGGGAAAATTTCTAATTTTTAAAGCGTGGTTAAATTGTTTTAATAAAGATATTCTTTTGAAACTACAGATCTGAACAGGCCACCTCTCTACTTAAATTATTTCAAAGGCTTCTTCATATATTAAGCATAAAGCCAATTGATAACTTTTCGTGTGGTCTATGAAGGGACCTGCCACAAAGTGGCACAAAGTGACCCAGGTCCTCAACCAATCTCTCCATGCTCCATTGACCATTGTTCTGTCTGTCTCATGGTCCATGTTTCTTGTCCCTCCAGGTCCTTTCCACACACTGTCTCGTCTGCCCGATACTGGCTTCCTCCCTCCATGACCTGTTGTCTCCTACGTATCCTTCAGATCTCAGTACAAACATCACTTCTCCCCATTTTCCAGCAAACCATGTGTTCTACCCGCTCGAGTCTCAAAAGGCCACCTGTCTCTCCCTTTTGTTAATTACCAGTCATCCTTCAAAATTCAGCTCAAAAGTCACCTCCAGAGGGAAGCCTTCCCTAAATACACTCCTGGATTGGTTAGATCTCCCTATTCTACCCACTGCTAGCACACTTAGCCTCTTTTTAATAGAACTTAGCACAGTGCAACTAAATGATTATGTACTTGCTATCTTCTGTCTAATTCCTCCACAAAAATGGATTTTTCTGCATGAGGAAACTTTAGTTGCTTGTTTGCTTAGCATGGTGTTTAGGCAAGTGCCAGGATACTTCATGCTTGCTCAATGGATGTTGTATACCAAGTACTCACCATCATACCAACCAGAGTAACTACTCAATTTATCACTTCCTTTAGATAATGGATCTTTCTATAAAAGTAGCAAAATCAACGGAAATCATAAATAAATATTCCAGTTCTTCACTTTGAGTCATACCTCTCAAGCACCTACTGTGGACAAGGCACCACACTAAGAATGATACCAGATGAAAAATAAAGGAGAGGTAGTCCTGCCTCCTAAGAGCATGCCCAGAGTGAGAAGATAATGAATAAATAAATGTCTTTAATTCAAGATAAAGTATGAGAAAAATAATAACACAGAATCCCCTCCCCCAAAATATATTATGGAGGCTTATATGAAAGGAAGAAATTATCTGGTTTGGGGATGAGAAAAGGCTTAATGGAAGACATGGATTTTTGTGGATAGACGAAAGTTTCATATAGCAAAGCTAGCATGGATGTGGGCAGGATATTTCAGGGAAAGAGACGAACATAAGCAAAGTAGAGAGGAATTCATGATTTATAATACAGCATAGGTAAACTGCACTAGTTACTTCTCCAAATAAAGGGTCCAAAAATCTTGGAATGAGTCAGCTATGTAGACATAACAATTAATCAGAACTAGCTCTGTACTAAAATAAATATATCTTGATTCTGAGCATATATATGCAATATTTTGAGACAAATCTATGCTTAACGTTTCATCTTTAATTCATACAGCACCCTGAACAACTCTATGGTTTCAAGACAGAAAAATCCAGAGAACAATGTATCTCGTATCTATTTGAATACGTGTAGGTTTTGTGGTGGATTAAAGAGAGCTACAGAATTCTTTGACACTCCTTTCACTGGGTTCTGGGCATTCATGTCTCTGCCTCTTGAATCTGAGCAGGCTCTGTTAATGGTTTCACTGAAATAATATGGCAGATGAGATGCTGCATCAGTTTCCCATCCAGGCCTTATGAGATTAGCAACATCTACTTCTTGCTTCTTAGAACTCTTGCTTTTCGGGGAAAGTCAGTCACTATTCCAGAAGCCCAGCTACTGAAACCACCACTCTGTGAGGAAGTTGAAGCTGGGCATTTTGCAAGGCTGCATGAGGAAAGGAGACCAGCCAGCTCCAGAGATTCCACCCATCTCAGGCCAGGTTCCAGACATGTGAGTGAATGTAAACAAGACAACTTGGATGTGGAGAAAAGCTAAGAAATTCAGACAAAAGCCAGAACTGAGGTGGCAGATAAATGGTCCCATCTGAGCCACCTTTGGCCCATAGAGCCACACAGCAGAGGCCCCAGCTATCATGATCTAAGATGAGCCATTCCTGTGACGTCCTGCCCAATTTTCTGACCCACAAAACTGTGTGCATAGTAAAATAACTGTGGTTTTACACCACCTGTTTGTGGGAGGCTTTTACACAGTAATAGATAACCAGAGATGGTATTTTCACTAGAGTCAACTATAAGATAAAAGGATATTTTTAAAATGAACACACCGGCACTTGGTTCTCAAAGTATTAATATTTAAAGTTGTCACTTTGTAAGATATTTGCTTATTTCAATAATTTTCCACCCTGAAAACATTTTTGAAATTTCCTTCATAGAAGCACATTATGATTTATGGAGAAGGAAAGAAAGAAAGGAAAAAGGAAGGGAAGAAGGAAGGGAGGAAGTAAGGAAGGGAAGGAGGGGGAAAGGGAGGGAGAGGGAGGGAGGGAGGGAGGGATCTGAATCTCATATATTATTGAAAACAAATAAGCAGGCATTTAAGTATGTCATAATGGCACTCTTCTTTTTTAGTTTTATCTTTAAGATGGAGCTGTAACCAATTTCTAAATTATCATATCTCTTTTACCAGGGCATTTACAAATTGAGACCCCATTCAAACAGATGGAAGGAAGGAAGGAAGGAAGAGGAAGGAAGGAAGGAAGGAAAGAAGGAAGGAAGGAAAGAAG
>PVKP010040894.1:0-19145 GCA_004027715.1 Plecturocebus donacophilus
GGGGAAGTTGAGGATTGAATGAGGGATGTGTGTGGGGGTGGGATTAGGAATTATTGGGGAAATTGAGGATTGGATGAGGGATGTTTGGGGGAGGTGTGGGGGATGGTAGTGGCAATAGAGAAAGGAAAGCATTTCAAAATATGAAAAATTGAAACATACAGATATATTCTGACTTTATACATGCAATTACCTTAAATATCTGGTTGGTTATTATGATAAGAAGCGTCTGTATCATGATCAATGTCTGAAATTTGATAATTTGTAGATCAAATGGCCACCCGAAAGCACAAATTTCTTTTCTTCTTATTTTAGATGGAGTCTTGCTCTGTTGCCCAGGCTGGAGTGCAGTGGTGCAGTCTCAGCTCACTGCAGCCTCCGCCTTCCAGGTTCCAGTGATTCTCCTACATCTGCCTCCTGGGTAGCTGGGATTACAGGTGCCCACCACCACGCCCAGCTATTTCTTGTATTTTTAGTGGAGATGGGGTTTCATCATGTTGGCCAGGCTGGTCTCGATCTCCTGACCTCATGTGATCCGCCCACCTTGGCCTCCCAAAGTGTGGGGATTACAGGTGTGAGCCCCCACACCCGGCCTAAAGCACAAATTTCTATAGCAGTATGTGATTGTCATTAGGGTCATTCACCAAGTGTTTTGAGTTTCTAACTTCTTGGAATATGGTAGGATTGTCTTCTTGGTTTTCTTGTGTTGGTGGAGGCCAGTGAGCTGTGCATGAAAGTGATGTATGTCAAACTAAGATAGAGCACTTAATTGTCAATGCAAGATTCTCTAGAGGTCTTTTTTCCCATCAGGATGATGAGATTATGGCTACTTTGTCATCTTGGTTTCCTGACTACAATGAAGACATCCTTTTGTCAACTGGCAGTGGGCACGTAGCTTGAGTAAGGAGTAAACCTCCGTTGTTTTAATCAATTAGATGATTTGTTTATAACTGCAGGATGATCTAGCCCATGATGATTGGTATGTGGCACAAAAGCAAAATCTTAAAGACAGAAAAACCAAACCATTTTCCAGGAAGTGTCCAGGAAAGACAACTATTCCAAGACCATTTGCTTCATCGTAGCTTGTGAATTGTATATCTGTTGAAATACATACAATGAAATACATACAATTCACAAGCTGAGATGAAGCAAAGTGTAAAATATGCTTGGAAATGGGATAAAATTGTAATATGCCCAATGTGGTCATTTTATTAGTCTATTTATTAGTGAAAGAACTTTTGGAAGGAAGCTTTGACCAGGCTAACTTCACCCCAGCACCAGGCTAATTGAAAATCTCATCACATAAAGTATGAAAGTCAAGATAGCCGGAATCTAGAAACAGAATGTCTCAAAGAGATAAAGGATTGCAAAATGATGGATTGTGCTGGAGTTAAAAACTTTTTTAGAAGAAGATAGAGAATGAATGACATTCCTTACTGGACTTTTGTCTTTTTGCAGTTGCTGAACCTGACTCTGGAAGGTTCAGTCATTTCGGGCATCTTCCTAATCAATACTGTGAGCTGGGACCAAATTGATTGTGTGGTACCTGAAACACCACCCAGGAAAAGCTGATGAGGCCCAGACACCATTGTATATTTTGCCTGACTTATCAACTGACTCTGTGCCACTGTTTGGTCAGTTTTGATAAAAATACAGTACTGAGGAATTGTTTCCTTCCTCCTTCTCCACGTCCTAGTGTCTTCTTGATTAACAAACCGGACTAGCAATTGTTTTTCTTTTTTCTTTTTCTGCAATGTTTGTGAAGATTTTCTAACCTGGCGTCACATGGTAACTTCCTTTTATTTGTTTATCTTGTATTTCATCCAGAAATTAGGTGGCAGACCAGAGTAGCACACAGACCTTTCTCTAGAGAGTTAACTAGGGCTATGTATCGACTTACAGACCAACGCTTGATTCCTCCTTTCTAATGCCGAGAATGGACTCAGTACGCTTGCAGAAAAGTGAGGCAAGTGCAAACGATAAAATAGGAACACATCCCTGAGCAACTTTCCAGGAGCTGAAGAGTTCCCGATTTAATAGAGGGTGAGATACCAGCTTTCAAGTGTATGTACTCTTTTTTGTAGGTAGAGTGCATCCCTGCAGAAAAGCTCACTTTGAAGAAGCATAATTGCACCTCTGGATGGACGTGGTCGTCCTGTGCATCGAAAGGGAGACAGGGGAAGTGGATGAGAGGGCGTGGACCTCTCCTAGACCCGAGGCTAATGGAGGTGACTGGTAAGTACCTCTTGCAAAGAGTCGTCAAGAACACAGATTCATCCCAACGTTGGTGTCATCTTTTTTGCTTCCTGGACGACAGCACTAGCGTGATTCATAACTTGGCTTAGAAACAGGCATCTGTCTGATGGTGTCACAGGCAACATTGCTTGGTATCTCCTGCCTGACACTGTTTGTGTGGAAAGCAAGCACCTGCGTTTCCTTTCTGCAGCTTCTCCCCCGTTTCGGCCAATCATGTTTCCCAAAATAACCTCACTGATTTACTGGAAAGATTTTGTGGATACAAACATGTCTTTAATGTTCTGTGGCTGCTGGATCTAAAGACATGAACACTGAGAGTCCACGGCTGGGTGAAGCCCCCCGCCTTTATTATGTCTGATTCCTGCACTCTTTCTTTAATGAAAAATCACAGGAAAGAGACTGAGGGACTGAAAAGGCCACGTTAATATGCATTGCCAGTTCAGAGCCTGTCCCAGAGCCTGGTGTGGGTGATGACGCAACAGCCGTTTTGTGTGATTAATGAAGAAATTCAGTTATCCGGTTCCATGTATAAGGCCTATCTGTTTCCAAGGCACTCACAGTCTATTGCAAGAAACAGACAAATAAGCAAGTGAAATCAGTACGGTGTGGTGCGTGCTATGCACGTGTTGTTAGCAGCGTGTGTGGAATGTGGCAAGAGCTTTGAAAAGTAGCATTTCACCCGAGCTGGAGGGGATTATATTAGTTTTCTATTGTTGCTGTAACAAATTGCCACAAACTTAGAACACAAATTTATTATCTTATAGTTCTAGAGGTTAGAATGCTGACACAAGCCTCATGGGGCTGAAATAAAGGTGTCAGCAGTGACGCATTCCCCCAGAGGCCCTCAGGGAAAGCCGTTTCCTTTCCAGCTGCTTGAGGTTGACCACATCTTTTGGCTCGTGACCCCCTCCCTCCGTCTTCAAAGCCAGCGACCTTACCTCTCTCCGCCTCTCCTCCCTGAGTCATGTCTCTCTCTGACCATAGCCAGGAGAAGTTTTCTCCACTTCTAAGAACACATTTAATTAGAATGGGCCCGCAAGAATAATACCAGATGATTTCAATATCAAGCCTATAACTCAATCACATCTGCAGACTTCATCTTGCCAAGTAGGGTGACATCTTCTCAGGTTCTAAGGATCAGGACCCAGACATCTCTAGGGGCCCACAACTGGCCCCCACAGTGAGAGACAGGAATGAACAAAGGCCTTCTACATGGGCAACAATTTATGTGAGTCTTAAAGGTGAAACTAAAATTAGTAAGGTGAATAGGGGAAGGGGAAACGTGGGAAAGAGAATCTTGACCAGATGGGAACTTCGGATTGGATGAGAGCAACAGGTACTGAGGCCAGCACGTGGGTTCAGGAACACTGAGAGACAGAATTGCTATTTCCTTGGTATTTCAGAAGGTGTATGGCTATTTCCTGTTACTTCAATACATGCCTCAGTCGCCGAGAGTTCTGCTGTTGTTAACATACTCATTCTAATTTAATGAGCAGCCTGACCAGGGAGGTGTGTGGCTTTATCAATGAAGATACAGTTTCTTGTTTGTTTTTTAGGTCTCTAGCCAGGGCAATAATGAAAAGGTGATCACAACAGGATGGAAAAATCAAATGAAAGAACAGCTGAAACTGTAATGAAAGAGACAATATATCTTTTCAATAAATTATGGAAGAATGATTAATTAATACAAATAGTGATGGGCTGTGGTCTTGAGCCACACTGGCTCAGTGTCCCATATTTTCATAAGTAAACATTTCGTGTGTGCTGTAGAAACTTTTCTACTTTGAAATCTTTAGGGCAAGTCCAGAAGTGCAAATAAATAATATATTTGCATGTCTATTTTATCATATACATTCTTATCATAAAAAGACAAAGTGGAGCCGTCTCTGGTCTATGAAAGCAATTCTAATGTGCTTCAGATTCTGTGCCTATCTAAAAAACCTAAAGAAATATTTGAAAAATCCCTGTCAACCCAGAATTCAATACACAGTGAAAATATTCTTCAGGAGTGAAGGTAAAATAAAAACACTTTCAAGTCAAGTCAAGGAAACCAAAAGAATGTATTGTCAGCGGACCTACTCTAAAAGAATCAGTACGGAAAATCTTCTGATGATGAAATGATGAAGAAATGATGCCAGAAGGAAATCAGAATATCCCAGATGAGGAAAGACAACAGAAATGGTAAACACAGTAGATTATTTTTCTCCTCTTGAATTCTCGAAGTATGTTTGATGGTTGAAAGTAAAAGTTAGGACATTGTCATGAGGCTTCCAGTATGTGCAGATGTCACATATAAGATAACTGTAAGATAAAGTGGGAAGATAAAGGAACCTATTTGGTGGTAAGAGTTTCACATTCTACTTAAACTAGTGAAATACTGATTCTACATAGACTGTGAAAAGTTATATATGTAGATTGTAATCTCTAAAAGGGCTACTAAAATATTATTCACTGAGATAATTAAAAACATATTAGATAAATAAAGGTAGGCATTAAAAATATTTAAATTGTCCAAAAAAACCAAGGAATAGAAAACAAAGGAATGAAAAGTAGAGAAAACAAATAAGATGGGAGAGCTAAATTTATAATGATTATATTATAAATTAATATAATGATTATATAATTTATAATGATTATATTATAAATATAAGCAAATGGTCTAAATACACCAAATGAAAGAGAGAATGTCAGGGTAGATGGGTTAAATACATAAACCAACTACATGCTATCAACAAGAAACTCACTTCAAATGAAATAATACAGGGAGGATAAAGGTAAAAGGTTAGAAAATGATACATCATGCAAACACTAATGAAAAGTAAATGGAAGTGTTTATATTAATATCTGACAACATTCCATTCAATAATAGTGCATGAAATATTCCTTTTTAAGTGCACATGGAAAATTCACTAAGATAGATTATATTCTGGGGAAAAACAAACTTTAACAAGCTGAAAAGTTGAGATAATAAAAGGTGATCTCTGACCATAGTAGAATTAAACTAGAAATAAATCTAGTTGAAAGATATCACACGTATAGAAATGCTACTGATTTTTATATGTTGATTATTTTTATCCTGAGACTTTACTAAAGTTGTTTATCAAATCTAGAAGTCTCTTGGCAGAATCTTGAGGGTTTCCTGGGTGTAGAATCATATTGTTGGTGGTGATAATTTTTTCCCTTTTTTTGGTGGTGAGGGGCGGTGCCTTTTACTTCTTTCTCTTGCCTGATTGCTCTGGCTAAGACTTCTAGTATTATGCTGAATAGGAGTGGTAAGAACCGAATCGAGACTGTAATCCCATTTACAATAGCCACACATACATACAAATACTGGGAACTACATGTAACCAAAGAGATGAAAGGTATCTATGAGAAGAACTGTAAAACGTTGCCTAAAGAAATCAGAGATGACATAAACCAGTGGAGAAGCATTCCATGCTCACGGGTTGCAAGAATCAATATTGTTAAAAGGTCCATACTTGCCAAAGAGACGTAGAGATTCAGTGCTATTCTTATCAAATTACCAATGTCATTTTTAACAGAATTTGAAAAAAAGTATTCTAAAATTTATTTCTAACCAAAAAAGAGCCTGAATAGCCAAAGCAACCCTGAGCAAAAATTAAAAAAAATAGAAATAAAGCTGGAGGCATTACATTACCCAACTTCAAACTATACTACAAGGCTATAGTAACCAAAACAGCATTGCACTGGTACAAAAATAGACACATAGACCAATGGAAGAGAATACAGACCCCTGAAATAAATCTGCACACCCACAACAAAATGATCTTTGACAAAG
The DNA here is from genome assembly GCA_004027715.1 of Plecturocebus donacophilus. NCBI lineage: Eukaryota > Metazoa > Chordata > Mammalia > Primates > Pitheciidae > Plecturocebus > Plecturocebus donacophilus. The sequence goes on from PVKP010040894.1 coordinate 6,053, forward strand.
TTAACAAAAATAAACAGTGGGGAAAAGATACCCTATTCAGTAAGTGGTGCTGGAAAACTGGCTAACCGTACACTGGACCCCTACCTCTCACCATATGTGAGCACTAGCTCAAGATGGATTAAAGATTTATAGGTAAGACTATAAAAATCCTGGAAGAAACCCTAGAAAATACTTTTCTAGACATTGGCCTAGGCAGAGAATTTCTGATGAAGACCTTAAAAGCAAATGCAAGAAAATAAAAAATAGACAAATGGGACTTAATTAAACTAAAGGGCTTTTGTACAACAAAAGAAACTGTCAACAGAGAAAGCAGGTAACCTACAGAATGGGAGAAAACATTTGCAAACTATGCATCTGAATAAGGACTCATATCCAGAATCTATAAGGAATTTAAATGCATCAACAAGAAGAAAGTGAATAACCCTATTAAAAAGTGGGCAAAGGACCTGAACAGATCCTTCTCAAAGGAAGACATAGCAGTGGCCGACAAACATGTGAAAAATGCTCCACGTCACTAATCACCAGAGAAATGCAAATCAGAATCACAGTGAGATACCTTCTCAAACCAGTCAGAATGGCTGTGACTAAAGATTAAACAACAACAGCAAACACACAACAAAGACCACACGTTGGTGAGGCTGCAGAGAAAAGGGATAATTATACACTGTCAGTGGGAGTGCAAATCAGTTCAGCCCCTGTGGAAGGCAGTTTGGAGATTTCTCAGATAACTTAAAGCAGAACTTCCATTCAACACAGCGCTCTCATTATTGGGCACATACCCAGAGGAACATAAATAGTTCTACTGAAAAGATACCTGTGCTTGTATGTTTATCACAGCACTGTTCACAATAGCAAACACATGGAATCAACCTAGGCACCCATTAACAGTGGACTGGGTAAAGAGCAGTACAGCTACACCATGGAATACTACGCAGCCATGAAAAGAAAGAAATCATGTCTTTGCAGCAACGTGGGTACAGCTAGAGGCCACAATCCTAAGCAAATTAACACAGAAACAGAAAATCAGCTATCACATATTCTCATTTGTGAGCGGGAGCTAAACACGGTACATGTGAATGCAAAGCTGGGGTGACAGACGCTGGGGTTCCAGAAGAGGGAGAGAGAGAGGAGCAAGGCTTGAAAACTGCCTGTCAGGTGCTGTATTCACCACATAGACAGCATGATCCTTAGAATCTCCAACCCCAGCACAATGTAATAAGTAACAACCTGCACATGTATTCTTGAATCTAAAATAAAACAATAAAAAATAAAAACAGGAAAGATATTATGAAAAATCTCCAAACACTTAGACTTTAAAAACACTCTTCTAAAGAGCATCCACCTATTTTATTTACTGAAAACTACAAAATGCTGACGAGCGACATCAATAAATGGAGATACATATCATGCTAATTAATTGGAAGACTCAATATAGTAAAGTTGTCCGTCATCCCCGAATTGATTCATAGATCTAGTACAATTTCAATAAAAAATTTGGCAGGATATTTTAAAGATATTGCAACTTGATTCTATGTTTTATATGGAAAGGCAAAGGAATTAGAATAGCCAAAACCATTATATATGATAGTGAAAAACTAAGTTGGAGGAATTTTTATATTACTGATTTTAAGACTATTATACAGAGATAGTGAGACAATGTGGTATCGGTGAAGGGATAGATGTACAGATAAATGAAATTGAATAGAGAGTCCAGAAACGGATTCAAACAATAGTCAACTGATTTTTTTTTTTTTTTTTTTACAAAGATACAAAGACAACTTAAATCAAAAGGACACTGTTATGGTTTGAATGTATCCCCCAAAGTTCATGCATTGCTAACTGAATCCCTAATGCAAAGGTGGGACTTTTTTTTTTTTTAACAGGATCTTGCTGTGTCGTCCACGCTGGAATGCAATGGTGCAGTCTCAGCTCACTGCAACCTCTGCCCCCAGGCCTCAAGCCATCCTCCCACCTCAGCCTGCTGAGTAGCTGGGGCCATATGCATGCATCACCACACCCAGCTAAGTTTGTATTTTTCGTAGAGATGGGGTTTCCCCATGTTGCCCAGGCTGGTCTCAAACTCCAGAGCTCAAGCCACCTTCCTGCCTCGGCACCCAAAGTGCTGGGACTACAGTCATAAGTCACCGTGCCCCAGAGGTGGGACCTTTTAGAGGTGACTAACATCTGAGGGCAGAATCCTCAGAACAGATGGATGTGGTCTCTGGAGTGGGCTCATTATCACGAGCGTGGGTTTGTGGTAAAGTGAGTTCGGCTCTGCCTTGTGCTTTCTCACCCTCTCTCACCCTCTTGCCTTCCACCATGGAACGACGCAGCAGGAAGGCCTTTGCCAGACACCAGCAGCTTGACGCTGGACTTCCCAGCCTCCGGAGCTGTGAGAAATACACTTCTCTTCTTCATAAATCACCCAGTCAGCAGTGTCCTGTTTTAGCAACACAAAACTGATCCAGTCTTTTCAACAAAGCTATTGGAACAATTAGATCTATATATGTAAAAAAAAGAACCTCAATTTAAACCTCATATTCCCTTATTTAAAAAAATAACTAAAAATAGATGATAGGTAAAAACTATAACATTAAATGATAGACTTGTAGAGAAAACCATAGGGGGAAATCTTTGCGACTCGGGATTTAGCAGAGTTGTCAGTTATGGCACCAAAGAGGATAAACTGTACTTTATCCGAATGAAATATCTTGCTCTGCAAAAGACTTTGTTAAGAGAATAAAAATACAAGCCACAGACTAGGAGAAAATATTTAAAATTACTTATCTGACAAAGGACTTGCATAAAGGATATGTAAAAAAATTCTAAAAATTCGAATTTTTAAAATGGGTAAATGGCTTGAATAGACATTTCACCAAGGTAGATTTAAAGATGGAAAATTAGCACATTAAAAAGCTAACCAACCTCATTAGCTATTTGGGAAATGTGAGTTAAATAAGATAGTATCACACATTGATTAAAATGGCTAAAATCGAGCACTGACCATTCATATTTGGTGTCTGAAAAAATATGGAAAACCTGCACCCACTGAGGCACGGAGTGGTGTTTACTCACAAAGTCAAACACACACTTACGACGTGACCCACTAATTGTGCTCTCATTCCAGAGCTTTCATTCCAGAAAAATAAAAGCGTACATTACATACAAAACTTACACACAAAAAAGTAGTTTATTGCAAATTACTTACAATCACCATAAATTGAAACTACTCAAATACCCTTCAAGGAACGAATGGATAAACCAGTGTCCTCAGCGCTACCATGGATGCGACTCAGCAGTACAAAGAAACAAACTACGCGAACAGCGGGAGCAATCTCAGGTGCACTGTGCCCACTGAAACAAGCCAGGCTCCGGAGATGATTCGCCTCGTGACTCCATTTATGTTATTCTGGACGAGGCCAACTTTAAGGCAGTGGTGGCCAGGGCTAGAGATCTGAGTACCGCGGGAGGGGATTTGAGGGGGTCGAGAGAGCAGTGTGCCCTGATTGTGGTGATGGTTACAGGATGCAACACGTGTATTCAGATTTATAGAACCAAACACCAAAATACAGACCGAATTGTACTGTGCGTTGATTTTTTTTTTAATGAGAAAATAATGTATATTTGGACACAAAGATGATAGAAGCTGACAGATCTTGCTGTATGTCTCCAGTTTGCAATGGTATTTTTCATGTGGGACAGGAGAGAGCATAAAAATCATGAGTTTATTCCACCTGAGAATTATAAGCATTCCTCAGCCAGGTTTTTTATTTTATTTTTATTTTTTGGAGGGGAAGGAGTCTCACTCTTGTCACCCAGTCTGGAGTGCAGTGGTGTGACCTCGGCTCACTGCAGCCTCCGCCTCCCGGGTTCAAGCCATCTCCTGCCTCAGCCTCCCGAGGAGCTGGGATTACAGGTGCGCACCACCGTGCCCGGCTAATTTTGTATTTTTAGTACAGAGGGCGTTTCTCCGTGTTGGCCAGGCTGGTCTCGAACTCCCCACCTCAGGTGTTCCGCCCGCCTCGGCCTCCCAAAGTGCTGGGATTACAGGTGTGAGCCACCGTGCCTGGCCCTCAGCCAGGTTTTATAAGGAAAAAAGAAAGAAAAAGGAGCCCAACTTGGAGGAAGAATCCAATGAAGTCAAATGCTTCCCTCTGCCTCTGATACCAGGGTGAATCCCTTCTGAAGCGGCTAAGGGGCCCAGGGCGGTCACACAGCTGTACCCAGAGTTGTAAAGCCAGGCCAGACTAGTTTCTGGGGATCGAGGTTAGATGTGGCATTGCCACAGCCTATAGAGAAGTGTCTTAAAGTGGAATCCCAGGAATGTTCCGAGATCCTGCAGCTCCCTTGGGGTTGAAAGACTGTAATAAGAGGAAAGCCTAATGTTCGCCTACTTGGAGCAGTGCCAGCCTGCTGTGTAGGATTTGGTAAGCCGACAGGAGAGAGGGTGTTGACGTGTCGTGATTGTGAAGAAAAGGATAAAGCCAGCGCTGAAGATGTGAGAAGCGGGCTCAGCTGTGAAATGCTGCACTCTATAAACAGCCCCAATCCAGAGGTAAGGCAGACTGACATGGCGATGCCTGTGAGAAGTCACAGGGCTGGGCTGCAGCTGTGAGCCTCGCCAGCCTAGGTGGCCCAGCCCTACTCTAGATGCCCAGAGCCCACGGTAAGCCCCATCTCACAGCCACCTGGAGGTCTGGCTGCTTCTGTGGTGGGATAGATCTCATAGGACCTGGGCTTCCAGACCCAAGACTCTGAGTTTAGAATGAGACAGAGATGTGTGTCCCTATGGTGTTGACGGGACCATCCATTTGGTTAGGTCAGTAAGGGGCATAAATGATCCAGAGAAAAAAATCAGAGTCAGGTACACCGAGGTGCTTCGTGATTTCACTTTCTGAGAAGGCGTGGGACGGCGGAAAGAACCTGGGACTTGGTCTAAGTCCTAGCTCTAGCCCAACTCAACGTGTGGTTTTAAGGCCTCTCCCACTGAATTCCAACCTACAGCCCACCTAACCTATGTCACGTGTGATCTCAAACTGGGAAACTGAGTCCCAGAAAGATAAATGACCCACCTTGGGTAACACAGTCATTTAGTGCCATACTGGCTGTAACTCCGATCTTCCGATTCCAGAGTCAGGGAGCACGTGAGGAAATGATTTTGACCTTACAGGCAGGCCCACCTAACTCCTGAGAGAAAAGGTTTTCTTCCTTGAGAGGAAGACTGGCTGGCTAGATACGTACACACATACAGAGACAGACAGAAAGCAACTCGGGGACGTGCTAAGATTTTCCTGTGTGGCTGGTTTCTCACCTGCGTGCATGGCAATGCGACGGACACCTGCTAAGGGGAAATTGCAAGGAAACGTCCCTCCTCAGGCACACAGCAGCAAGACACAGCGTCCCGAGTGGTGCAATTTGTTAAGTGTGTTCTGATCTACTCCTACCACACAGGAAGAGTGGCCTATGCGACGGGGCTCAGAGCAGAGGCTGCGGGCAGAAGGGCAGAGGGAGACGCGTGAAGGTAAACTGTTTACAAAAGGGTAAGACGTGTCCATTTATCGTTGATAAAGAAATGGTGGCGGTTCTGAAACAAAATCGCTGTCTCTAGAAACGGGCAGGAGTTTAGGAATGGTGACCTCACTTCTGACTCTCAGGAGTCACCAAAGGTGAACATGTCTTTCTGTTTTTTTGTAACCAAAGCACTAACACAATGCTGACTCTGCACCCCCTGCCTAAGTCCACCTGCTTGTGCACCGTGTCCACCTACTCCCCAGGGTCAGCTGAGGCTGCCTCATTCATCTTTGTGCCACTTACTAGACTAGCAGAGTGCCTGGCATACAGCAGGTACTCAGTAAATGCTTGCTCAGTAAGTTGGTAACGACTTAGTAAGCTCTAAAGGGCCACGTAAGGAATTACCATATCTCTTGAAAAGATGCCTCCCTGAAGCGATGTTAAATCCAGGAATAGAAGTCAGTCATCGGCCTGATGTGAACAGCAAGGGTGTTTAACTTGGGATGGCCAGTCCTCTCTGGGAGTTGAAGCGAACGCAGGGGAGCCTGGACCTGGCGAACCGGCTCCTGGCAGCACTGTGCTGAGGCTGTTTAGGGTTCATCACTGACTGGAGGCCCTGGGAGCAAGAGTCTAGCAACTTATAGCCAAGGAAGGAAGTCAATGTCAGGTCAAGAGAAGCGTAATCAAAGGGCCTCAGTCGAATGCGAAGCCCGGGGCGGATCTGCGGAGCTTAGAAATGGCTGAAAATGATTTGGTGCAAGGTGGGGTGAAGGCAGACGGCTGGTGAACACGGTGGTGCTGGAAGGCCCTGCTTTAAGCCCAGGTCAGACTAGATATGAGGTTAAAAATCGCAGAAACACACCAGTTTCTTCTCCCATTTTCCAGGTGTACATGGATACACCTTGATGCTGTCGTGCGTCTATTTGAGGTTAAAAGTGTTGGAACTTGAACAGTTCATCTTCTTTTTAAGTTGCTGAAATTTGCCCCAACATAAAATGTGGACGTAAACTTGATAAGCTGATCATTTACCTGATTGAAAAGGTGGCGCTTTGTGTTTTTAAGTGATGCGTAAAGACTGACTCTTCTATTCCCTGAGAATGTGTGCTACCCTGCACAAAGAAGGGGTGTCCCTGGGAGGTCTTCGGTCTGACCTGGGGTGAAATGTAGCCGGGACCGGGGACCTGGTCCTCCCGACTTCCTGCAGTCACTACCAGGCAAATACGTGGAAAACCTGCCCGAGATGCTCTCAAGGCCTGTGGTTTTGAGAACGCAGGCTTTGGCCTGGCGTGGCGGCTCGTGCCTGTGATCCCAGCACTTGCAGAGGCCGATGCAGGCAGGTCACTTGAAGTCAGGCGTGGGAGACCAGCCTGGCCAGCATGGCAAAACAATCTCCACTAAAAATGCGAAAACAAGCCGGGCGCGGTGGCGGGTGCCTGTGATCCCAGCTGCTGGGGGGCTGACGCGGGAGAGTCGCTCGAACCCGGGAGGTGCAGGCTGAGATCGCGCCACGGCCCTCCAGCCCCGGCCACAGAGCGAGACTCTGCCTAGAAAAGGAAAAAAAAAAAGGAAAAGGAAAAGGAATGCGGGTGTCAGTTCCGGCTCCACCTCTCGCCACTTCTGTGGCCACTGGTGAATCATCCTTCTGAGACTCAGCTCTCCCAGCTGAACGGAGGGACCACAGTGTGTCGCTCAGGAGGCTGTCGTGAGGGAGATGAATGCGGTGACATGACTGTTTAACGAGACCCTGGTCCACTGCAAATGCTCGACAGCTGTCCTATGTTATCAGTTATGTGCCTTATCTGGGCATTTGGAAAAACTCGGAGCTATCCAGTGTGGAGGAGAAGCCGGACTCACCGGCTGGGTGTGGGATCAAGTGCAGAACGCCCGCTCCGCGCGCTCCGTCAGTTCAGAAGCAGCCCTGGGAGAGAGGCTCGTGTGTCCAGCTGGGGGCGACTGACGGCTGGGGACACAGCCACGGGGTCGCAGGCGGGGACGGGAAGTCTCCCAAAGCACACGCGGGGACAGGCAGCCCTGGCCTCTCACCTGCACCTCGCTCAGGGCCTCGGGGCCACCGCAGGTCCCAGACTTGCCGCCTGAAGGGCTGACTTCTGTCCCCGGGCCTGGTCTCCTGCTCAGGCCTCGTTCACGGTCATCCTACCGTGGAAGGGAAGCTCAGTAAGCTAAGGGCTCCTCTTCCCGTGACAGGAAACACACTTAACCCACTAAACACACAGCACTTCACCAACAGCACCTAGTGTTTAGTCAACAATCACCAAGCGAGGGAAAGGCATAGAAAGGAAACCCAGGGCAGCAGCCGGCGTGCCTTCCAGATACGCTTGACTTGCAGCAGGACTCAGAAGCCTGAAAAGCAGCCCGGTGATTCGGGGCCTCACGTGCTCCTCCTGGAAGCAGTGAATCCTAGCCGAAAGCTGAGCCCAGAGACACAGGGACACGTCTGTCACAGTGCTGAGAAGGTGACCGTCAGAGGAACGGCCCATGAAGGTGTCCATGGAGCCCACAGAAGGAAACTTTAAATCTGCCTCAACCAGACACCAACGCTCTGAAACCAGAACAAGAAACAAGTAGACAGGAGTCTGCGCCTGCTCTTTCGGACCCTTCCTCCCAAGCGAAGCGAGTGTTCAGGAGTTAAGTTTTCTTCTGTGGCTCCTGCAGTCCCCGAGAATAGAGCGCTAAAAGCAGACAGACAGCTGTTTCAGAAGCGCAGGAGGCAGTCATCAGCCCACACTGCTTACCGAAGCACAAAGCCCTCGGGAACACAGGCCATGATTCAAATCAGACCCAAACTCTTTCTTTCTCTCGTTCTAAAATCCTCAAACTGAAAAAGTAGGCTAGAATACTCAAAATCTCTCTGCAATTTTCCTCCAGAATAAACACAGTGGTCAGATATTTTTTTCTTTTCAGAGCTATAAAAGTGCCCCGGCAGACATGTAGAATTTCGTACTCAGGAGTGAAGAGCCTCCGGAAGCTGCAGATGTAACGAGATGTTCTTTCTAGCCAGGACCCTGCTGGGGTCGTGACTTCCACGTCCAGGCCCTCCTCGAAGTCTAAGAAGGTGGGCCCAGCCTCAGGGGCCGAGGCTTTGCCAGTGGCTGATGAGCATTAGATTTTCCCAGCATGACCCCAGGTCTGGCCACCGCTGTCTAGAACCCTTCGCCGGAGCAAAAGTGCCCACCCAAAGGTCAGCAAGTTCCAACGCTCTCATTTGACCCAAAGACTCCTTCTCATTGTGATAGTGACTGTCCTTCCGCGCTGGGCTGGCTCTCGCCTGCCTCGTTCCGTGCCACTCACTGGCCGCACGCGCTTCCTCTGCCCACGGCCTCACACACGCTCCTGTCCCTTCCACGCTCCCGCCCCGGTCGTCACCTGCAAATTCCCACTGGTCCTCCAAGGCCTAGTGCAAAGTCGCTTCCTTCGGGACGCCTTCCGGATTTAGTATCCCAATTAAATGTGCATGTATTTGTAGTGAGAGGAAAACCAAAGACGAAGAGCAAGAAAACCCGGATTCTTGTGTCCGCCCCACACACACTGGGCCATGCGTGTGCCATTGCTTCCACTTTCTATTTACTTTCAGTTTCTAAAATGGTGGTTTGTAACCCCTGGTATTCCCCATTCACAGATGTGTTACAGAGTTCACAGAATAAAATATAAAATCTCTTTCAAAATACCACTGAAAACTGCAGTGACGTAGCAAGGCGGCCTGCGCCGTGATGGAGGCAGAAGTCTCGAGTCCGTCCGAATCCTGGCTCTGACATTGATCGCGAGCATGACCTTGGGCAGTGCACTGACGTCTCTGAGCCTCAGATTCCCCACCTGTGCAGTGGAGATCATAACACAGCAAGTGCTGGTGGGCTTCCTAGGAAAATAACCCACATACACGACAGCGAATGTTGCAGCGCCTCACACGCGGTGTGCATGTGCTACACGTCACCGTCACTGGCCGCGTGTTCTCACTGGAGTGGCATGCGGCAAGAGCAAGGACTCTGTCTCGTTCAACGTCCTCAGCACCCAGGCCACTGGCTGGCGCCCAGGAAATATTCCATAAATATCTGTCAGGTCCACGTAACCCACACTGACTCGCGTGACCGCAACCCCCTTCTACTAGGCGCGCACACTATGGACAGAGCAACATTCAGAGCATGTCTGGGGATAGGTGTGCAAAGTCACAGGTAAATTTCTGGTCAGTTTCAAGTCCCTCCCTTTACACACAGTGTCTGTCCGTGGCGGCAGGTAGGTGGTTGGTCCCCTAGTAAACATGTCACTCTTGTTATTTCCTATTGTGAAAAACGATATGGAGCTGCCAGGACACCATTAATCTCCTGGTTTGAACAGGCCTGCTAAGGTAGAGATACCTTCAGACTCAGGTGGCACAATGCAAGGATTAAAGTCACCACGTCACCGTGGAAAGCACAGACCTGAACGCTCCCTAGTCTCTGACAGCAGCAAACACTGGGTCTGACGGAGAGGGCGGAGCTGAGGGAAGCTTTTGCGCGTCGTCAGAGACCAGCGGCGTGACTGCAGTGAATCCCCACGCAACACAGCATTTTACGCTTTCCACTCCACGGACGTGGGTCAGAGGTTCAGAGAAATAAATAGTTTTTCAAGGAAACATGACGTCATTTACCCAGAAGCAGTCCTTCCTGCACAGCATGAATTCTGGCACATAGAAAGTTCTCGGTGCGTGGAGAATATTAAATGCAGTTATTTTATTTCTTCTGGCTGGTCAGAGACGGCGGTGGAAGTGATGTTCAGCCTGTTTTTAATTTTAACTGGGGCTTTTGGACTGTTCTGAAGACTCGGTTTCCTCTGGGTTCCTGCAGGAAGTGGCTGTGCTGACGGAGACTGCGCCCAGTCCCAAGAGAATCTAATTCAGAAGCTGGTTCTTATCCTGCCTTCTTACTGTCTTATGCCCAGATCTTGTCTCTCGGTTCCTAAAGAATGGGTAGAAATGTGTCTTGATCGGAGACACAGGGCAAGGCCAGCACGATTGTCTGGAACTGTATTAAGGGCTGATGGGTGTGTAGAAAGTTTGGGAGCTCGGGATTAGTTAAGCTGTCTCCGTGCAGGTTGTAAGAATAAAAATAAAGTGCTGCAGACCAAATGCTAGGCACAATATTAAGAGTTTTTACTTGTATGGTGATATTTAATCTTTATAATTAAAATATTTGCAAATATACACAATTAAAGGCAGTCCGGCATGATGGGGAAGAGTTTGTGTTCTGCAACACCCTGGTTTGAATTTTGACTCACTATTGGCAAGTGCCATCACTTGCTCACTACTGGCAAGTTCTCATCAGTTTTTTTCAGCTGTAAAAAGAATATTAATCATAATATCTACTTCGGGTGATTTTTGTGAGAACTGAATGCAAAAACCTTAATAAACTATTGACATAAAGGGATAGGTATAGTTCTGGAACAGAGGGAGCACTCAGTTAACGTCTCCTTGGCAGCAACATCCTGGAGGGTGGAACCCACGTCCATTCAGTTCAGCCCCCGCCTCCAGCTCCTTCTGTACAGTAAGTGCTCAGCAAATATGAAATAAATGCACAATGGATGTAATGGAAGAAGTATGAGAAGGACCTCAGGCCAGCAGGCTGAGGTATACTATCAATACTATAAGGAGGTTTAATGTTAAAATAAAATTAAGAAAAGCCTCAAGGAAAACTTTCAAACTTCGCTTTCTACCCCATTTAGTACAAGGGAGAATTTGAATGTTTTAAATGGCTCTCATCTGCATAATGGATTTCCTTTGGCTCCCTCCTACACACACACACACACACACGCACAAACACACTCGTGCTCACACATACACAGGAGTTGGGGGTACCTCTGAAAACAACCTGCCTCCAGGCCTGGGCTTAGTTACAGCCCTCTACAAACGGGTTTCTATAGGCTGGGGATGAGAAACAGTATGGTTTCCTCCAGCTGGCATGCATATCTAGAATTAGGATTATTGAGGTCTGAGGCTTGGAATAAGTCACCTGCGAACTGTGTCTTCCGGGGAAGGTTCTCCCCAAAGTCCTAGACTGCCCTGCGTTCCTTCCCCCAGTTTGAATATGGGTAGTTCAAAGCAGTACTTTCTTGCAGGGGGGAAAGAAAAAGCACCCTGAAGGCCGTTCAGAGGTGAACATGCTCTGGGCTTGGAGAAAGCCTCGCCCTGCTTGACTCCAGGGGCTGGCGGGAGGGTGCCGTGGACTTCATGCCTGGGGTTCCTCCTGCCCGTGCTAGGGAAAAATAAACTTTATAGTAACTAAATTAATATAGTTAATTTTTGGTTATATTACTTCAGGTCCCTGCGGGCTACCTGCCAGGAATGGGAGGTTCTCTGAATGGATAGGTACACGTAGGAGCGTCAGGGTTCAGAGGAGGTAAATGTGCATTTTCAGAGCTTAGGCTGAGATTTAAGTGCTCGGTAGAAATTGCTTTTGATCCTGAGCTCCTCTGAAAGGTTCTGGAACCTAACTGTAGTCCACACAGGGATCTTATCCAGGCAATCTCAGCTGCTTTATCTGTAAAAATGGTGAAAATATTTTTCTCCCAGAATTGTTGTGGAGATGAAACAAGATGTATATGGAATTGCTTAAATGAGCAGTGCAAATAAAATCTGGGGGAATCTGGGAAACAGATACCAGAATTGCTTAAACTGGTGTCTTAATGTCTTAATTGAAAAAAATTCTCAATTTCCACCAGAACAAAATTCCTACTGGACAACTCGGCGAGTTCATTTGAAGTCACTGAACTTAACTGGATGAACAAAACTCCATTCTGTAAAGTATTCTGCGATTTATACTTTTTACATTTCAGATGTGCCCTTTCTGATGTTTGAGTTCGGGAATCTACTGTATAAAAAACAGTCTAAAAAACCCACATTGTGTTCACCTGCCTCTTGCTGTTGACCTAGCACTGACAGTGACAATCTCAGAAAAGCAGTGTAGAATTAAATGCCGTCTTCCAGGGTTCTGTTTCAATACTTTGCCACAGCCGATGGCTGGAAGTCTAATTCAAGACGTCCCTAGAGCTGAAGCCCAGGTGGTTTAGCCACGAGGCTTGGAAAGCAGGAAGACTGTTGCCTGGCAACCAGAAACATCTGGAAACATCCAGTTCCCTTTCTGTTTAGTGTTCACAGCCCTCTTGATATTCCAGTACACATAGCAGATGTTAAGCCTCCTGTTTGAATTTTAAAGGCATGAAACAGAGTAGTGGAAAGCGGAGACAACGTTTTCATTTGCAGACTGACAAATTGGCTTCGGCTCCAAATCTTTGGGAATTTGCAAAGACTCATTTTCTTCGTGTTGATTTTCCCTGCTTCTTCCCCTAAATAGAACCAGTACACTGCTATTTTTTCCTCCCTTAACTTACAAGAGGAGTTAAGCTTCTTATAAACCAGAAATGCTTGCTGGGAATGTTGATAAAGAAGGTAAAGATAGAAGGAGACTTTAGAAGATTATTTATTCATTTGCTCATTCATTCATTCGCTCTTTCACTCACCCACTGGTGAATTAACAAATGCATGCTGCACTGTTTAGTAATCAAGTCAGAAATCAGATACTCAAGTTCAAATGGA
>PVKP010040895.1:0-19150 GCA_004027715.1 Plecturocebus donacophilus
GCGCCGCGCTGGGTGCCGGCAAAACAGCCGCGCCGGCCAAAAGAGTCGCGCCGGCGACCCGCGTGGCTTCTCCGCCGGGAATCTCCCGGTCTGTGGGCGACAAAAACTCGTCGGAAAGTGCGGCGTCCACTCGTTCTCTGCGCTTTCACTGGGAGCTACATTCCTGAGCTGTTGTTAGTCGGCCATCTTGGATCTCTCCTCCAAATTTGTCAACTATTAAAACACAGTTACTAAAAATCACAGCTTGTTACACTCCTATTATTTAGCGCATAGTTACATCCAAACCTTTTGTTCTAATCTTTTGTTTAGTCCAAACTTTTTGTTGAAGCAATGACTGTAGATACTCAATTCCATTGGTGTTATTGATTTGGCCTCATTACATAAATGCTAAAATGCAATTAAGGAAGATCTTTCAGTTTTTGCATTTGGAAGTGGAAATCCAATAAATTATTTAGTTGATAGTTGAAGTATTTCTTGAATTGCTTGGAAAGTAGACTCACCTTGACTCTCAAAGTATCATCCTTTTTATTTCTGAATGAATCTTTTTTCATATTTAAAGTTAAATCCAAGTTCTCTACAACATTGATGTGACATAATTTTAATAGTACCATCTGTGTTCATTGTCCATCTGTGTAATAAATAAATAAATGGGCCTATTTTGTGCTCATTCTAATGACTGTCAAAGATGATTTCTTTTTGAAAAGAGGAAATGTTCTATAATAGTCTACACACAAATAACGTGGAAAACTGTGACGTCATTTAAAAAGTTGTTGTGGTCAGAATGCTTTTTTTACTTTTTCTTGAACATTCAACTAATTGAAAAATGTGTTTTTTCAATTAAGATTACTTGGGCTTAAATTCTTTGTATGTGTGACCATTGCGTAAATACACATGCACATAGGTGTACAACAATAATTATGAAGTCTTGAGGCAGTTTATACTTATACTAAAAAATACCACTTTTGTGAAACTTTTTAATCTGTCAAAGCTTTTCTTCTCTTTGCCATTGATTAATTTATGTAATTATTTAATTTCCTTAACTGGGAGTCCTAGATTTCTCTATAAGTTGTCCAAGCTGACAACTGTCTGATAAAGTTAAGAAGTCACCATAGGAATTCTGAAATAATTTCTTAATTTCTTAAAACCGTAATTTGAGCAGGGCCTGGTGGCTCACACCTGTAATCTCAGCACTTTGGGAGGCTGAGGCGGGAGGATCATGAGGTCAAGAGACGGAGACCATCGACTGTCTTGGCCAACATGGTGAAATCCCGTCTCTACTAAAAATGCAAAAATTAGCTGGGTGTGGTGGCAGATGCCTGTAGTCCCAGCTACTCAGGAGGCTGAGTCAGGAGAATTGCTTGAACTTGGGAGATGGAGGTCGAAGTGAGCTGAGATTGCACCATTACACTCCAGCCTGGTGTCAGAGCAAGACCCCGATTCAGAAAAAAAAAAAAAAAAAAGCCATATAATTTGACATAAATTTACTCCATGGCCACTCTGGGAAAACATAGACATGCACACACGCACTTTATCATTTAACCCACAAAACTGTTAACTCCTCTTTTTATGCATGGCATTCCTCATTTCCTGCTCTTGCATCAATCACAGGGACAAGGTAGAATGTATGGCATCCAAGAGATGAGTGTCAAGTAGTCCTTACTCCTGCTCTTTGAGCAAATGCAATGAAAAGGATTTCTTCAACAAAATGAATGAGCTGTACCCTGCCCTGGACCATGCTGTTTCAGCACTATGCCTTGCACTGCTTCTCCTGCCACAATGTGAGAGGATATCAGAGTACTATGCTTCAGGTTTCCAGGAAACATTTTGATGGGATGTAAGCCCTGGTTCTTCCCATAGAATTACAGAAAAAATTAAAAATTTATTTTTTATTTAAATTTTATATTTATTTATATTTATTATATTATTTATTTATTATATTTATTAATTAAAATTTATTTATATTTTATAAAAATATAAATTTATAAAAAAAATTTATTTATTGCATGTAGCAACCACAAGTATAAAGGGCTGCAAATACACGAAAAGCAGGAGCCCTTTTGTGTCATCTCAGAGCAAACTGAATTCTCTTGTTTGCAGGAGAAAGGGGCAATTCGTGCAGGCAAAGTCACTACCACACACTGAATGGAGAAGCCTGTCTGGCCCAGCTGCTTTTTCATCCTTGCTTTCCTATTTTCCAATGAGTTTTCAGGTTGCAAACTCAGTGCAGGCATACAATATTGTGACAGATCACACTTCCTTTGAGCTCGGAGGAGTCTTCTCCTCCAAATGAATCTGGAGGGCTTCCCAGCTTTGTTGCTGATGGATTTAGCCCTCATCATTTTCTTTACAGGAAGGCAAACAAAGAGTTATTGGTGGGAAGGAAAGCTTGAACAACAAGCAAATGCATATGCAGTGATGAGCCAAAGACAATTTTGTTTTTGGATGAGAGGATTTTGAAATTAAAATTCGAGTTGCCTTTATTCAGATATAAGATCAAAACTGGTTTAGGGTGATTTGACTGAGAAACATCTCTGCTTGCTAAAGTAACTAGGAATACTCTATTAAAGGGGTGACCTTCCAAATAGAGGGAGACCATTTTTTTTCTTAAGATAATATACTAATGGTTGTCATTTATTAAGGTCTGTGGTCCAGACACTGTTTAAATTCATTTAATCCCTATAACAATGCTATGAAGTAAGTATTTTCCTTAACCTCATTGTATAGGTTGGAAACTGAAATAGGATATAAAAATAACGTGCACAAGTTTATAGAGTTAATAAGAAATATGAAGTAAAATTGAGTATCATTTGGGTAGTCTGCTTCCTAGCCTATGTTTCTGACCATTTTCCTCTACTCTTGCTCATTACAATATATCTTTATCATTCACTTTGGTGATGGAAAAGCCAGCCTTCGACCCTGGATCTGACACTTCCCAACTAACTTCCACAAATCTGTTTCTTCATCTGGAAATTTAAGATAATAGAGTCAACCTCATTGTGTTTAGAATAAAGGAATAGAATATGCTTGGCACACTTACTTGTATAAAAATGTTTAAATTAAAAATTAGTCCCTTTATTTAAACTTAATACATTGTCAGATTAAATACCAAAACAAGTTTCTTGGCTGCCTCCTTTCAGTGAGAGGCTCTCCCCATTTCTTCATCTGTGCTTATTTATCTGTCTTTCCTTTATCTGCGTGTCTCTCACATGTGGGAGAAGAACTGAAGATTTTTCATATTTGCTGAAAATATCCTGCAAGTTTGGCTGTTTTTTTTTTTCAGTGAAATTATAGGATAATCTCATTTTGAAGTGACATCTGAGGTCAAGTTCTCTGCCTTTGTTCTGGTAGTGCTTAGTTTTATATAGACAGCGAGAAAATGTTTTCAGAGTGACCTACATCACAGGAATGACTGCAATTTTAAAGGAATCTGTATCACAAACCATTATTTTTTGTTAAATAGAAAGGATATTTTATTCAGGGTTTATTTTGTGAGAAACCTAAGGAAATATATGTAAGTACATTAGAAAACCCCTATATTTATAAATCCCCTCCTTCACGCCACATCTCCTTCTATTTACCCTTCCATGTATTTCCTTCAAACTTATTTCTTCCAACTTGTCACTCATTCAATCTCGACTTCTTTACTTCCTATCACTTTTCAACCTATTTATCTAGCTTTCACTTTCAATGTTTCATAGAAATGGCTCTTGATAAGATCACTCGACTTTTATTCTGATAAAAGTAATTGATCCAACTCTTTCCTCAACCTACTCATTTTCTCTTTTCTCTAATTTTTGTAGGTACACAGTAGGTGTATCTATTTATGGGGTACATGAGATACCTTGATACAGACATGCAATGCGTAATAATCACATCATGGTAAATGACATATCCATCATCACAAGCATTTATCCTTTGTGTTACAATCAAGTTATATTCTTTTAGTTAATATAAAATGTACAATTAAATTATTGTGGACTGTAATCACCCTTCTGTGATATCAAATACTAGGTTTTATTCATTATATGTATTGTACCCATTAACTATCTCCACTTCCCCCACTAACCTTCCCAGCTTCTGGTAATCATCCTTCTATTTTCTATCTCCATGAGTTCAATTGTTTTAATTTTTAGCTCCCACAAATATGCAAGAATCTGTGAAGTTTGCCTTTCTGTGTCTGGCTTATTTCATTTAGCATAGCGACCTCCAGTTCCATCCATACTGTTGAAAATGACAGGATATTATTTTTTATGGCTGAATCGTACTCCATTCTGTTTATGTACCACAGTTTCTTTATCCATTCCTCTGATGATGGACACTTAGATTGCTTCCAAATCTTGGCTATTGTGAACAGTGCTGCAAGAAACAATGAAGTGCTGATATCTCTTCTATACTCTGACTTCCTTTCTTTTGGGTATATACCCAGCAACATGATTGCTGGATTGTATGGTAGCTCTATATTTAGTTATTTGAGGAATCTCCAAACTGTCTTTCATAGTGGTTGGACTAATTTACATTCCCACCAACAGTGTATGAGAATTTCATTTTTTCCACATCCTTGTCAGCATTTGTTATTGCCTGTCTTTTTGATGTAAGCCATTTTAACTGAAGCAAGATGATATCTCATTGTAGTTTTGATTTGCATTTTTCTGATGATAAGTGATGGTGAACATATTTTCATATGTCTGTTTGCCATTTGTATACCTTCTTTGGAGAAATGTCTAATCAAATATTTTGCCCATTTTTGATCAGATTATTATTAGATATTTTTCTATAGAAAAGAATTTTCCATAAGAAACTTTTATCATTGATATTATTCAGTATCTTAATGGTGGTAGTGTTAAAATTACTTCTTATATATTTTGTGGGCTGTCTCTTCACTTTGTTGATTGCTTCCTTTGCTGTTCAGAAGCTTTTTAACTTGAAATGATTCCATTTGTCCATTTTTTTCTTTGGTTGCCTGTGCTCTGGGTATTACTCAAGAAATTTATGCCTAGATCTGTGTCTTATAGTTTTTGCTAAGTTGTGTTTCCAATATCATTTGTTTCAATAAATTTATAAATTTCCTTCTTAATTTATTCATTGACAAATTGGTCATTCATATTGTTTATTTTTCATATTTTTTACAGTTTCCAAAATTCCTCTTGTAATTGATTTATAGTTTTTATTCCATTGTGGTCAGAGAAGAATCTTGATATTATTTCAACCTTTTTGGATGTTTTAGGACTTGTTTTGTGACCTAACATATGATCTATCCTTGAAAATGATTCATTTACTGAGGAGAAAAATGTGTATTCTGCAGCCATTGGTTGAATTGTTCTGTAAATATCTATTAGGTCTATTTGTTCTGTAGTGCAGATTGTATCTGATGTTTCATTGTTGATTTTCTGTCTGAAAGATCTGTCCAATGTTGAAACTGAACTGTTGAAATATCAAATTATTATTGTATTGAAGTCTACTTCTCTCTTTAGCTCGAATAATATTTGTTTTGTATATGTGAGTGCTCCATTTTTGGGTGCATATATATTTACAATTGTCATATCCTTTTGCTGAATTGATCCCTTTATCATTACATAATGACCTTCTTTGTCTCTTGAAATGTATGTCACATGTTTGTCCTGAAATCTATTTTGTTTGATATAAATACAGCTATTCCTGCTCTGTTTTAGTTTTCATTGGCATGGAATATCTTTTTTCCATCCATTTATTTTGGGTCTATGTGTATTTTCATAGGTAAAGTGTTTTTTTTTTTTTTTTTTTTTAAGGCAGCAGATCAGTGGGTCTTATTTCTTCATCTATTCAGCCACTCTTTGTGTTTTGATTGGAGAGTTTAATCCATTTACATTCAATGTTTTTATGGATAAATAAGGACTTACTACTGCCATTTGGTTATTTCTTTTCTCTTTCTTCTTTGCTTCTTTTCTATCTTCCTTTTGGTGAAAGTAATTTTCTCTAGTGGTATGATTTAATTTATTGCTTTTTATTTTTTCTGCATCTGTTGTATGTTTTTTTTATTTGAGGCTAGCAGGAGGCTTGAAAATGCTGTCATATAGTTCATAATTTTAAACTTATGACAGCTTTACACTGATTGCATAAACCACAACAACAACAAAAAAACAAGCAAAAACCAAAAAAAATGAGTAGAGACTCTACACGTTAACTTCATCTCTTTGCTTTTTAACTTTTGTTTTTTCTCTTTATGTCTTATTGTTCTGTCTATGTCTTGGAAAGCTGTAATAGTTATCATTTTTGATTGGTTCATCATTCAGTCTTTCTTCTTAAAGTAAGAGTAGTGTATGCCACACAATTATGTGTTATAATATTCCATGTCTTCTCTATGCTTAGTATTAACAGTGAGTTTTGTACTTTAAGATGATTTGTTATTGATCATTGACATCCTGTTCTTTGAGACTGAAGAACTCCCTTTAGCATTTCTCGTAAGACAGGTTTGGTGTTAATAAAAATCCCTCAGCTTTTGTTTGTCTGGAAAAGTCTTTATTTCTTTTTTATGTTTGAAGGATATTTTCACTGGATATCCTATGTAGGGTAAAAGTTTCTTTTCTTCCTTCAGTATAATAAATATGTCATGACACTCTCCTGGCCTGTAAGGATTCCACCTAAAAGTTTGCTGCCAGACATATTGAAGCTCCATTGTATATTATTTGTTTATTTTCTCTTTCTGCTTCCAGCATATTTATATATTTTTTGAAATGAAGTTTCAATTTGTTGCCCAGATTGGAGTACAGTGGCATGATCTTGGCTCACTGCAGCCTTCATCTCCTGGGTTCAAACAATTCTCCTGTCTCAGTCTCCCAAGTAGCTGGGACTACAGGTGCATGCCACCATGCTTTCCTAATTTTTGTAATTTTTTAGTAGAATCTGAGTTTCACCATGTTGGCCAGGCTGGTTTCAAACTCCTGGCCTCAAGTGATCTTCCCACCTTGGCTTCTCAAAGTAATGGTATTATAGGTGTGAGCCACACCTGACCACCACTAGTGTATTTTAAAATGTCATATTGTTGTATATTATTTAACAAAATGAGCTTATTTTTTCTTGCTGCTGACCTTAAAATTTCCGTTTCAACTACTGCATTAAACAGAATCTGTGTCAGCCCCCTCTGAAACTTTGGATGCCAACTAACTCAGGGACAAAGTCTGGCATGGGACTTAGGGCAGGCCTTGGTGGACCTGCAGGTGTTCCTCAGAATGAAGAGCTTGAGTGCTGCAGATGGCCTGCTGATGGCAGTGGGAGGCATACAGGTTCCTAGCTGGGCAGGGAAGAGTTCCCAGTGAAACCCCAACTTCAAGCTAGGGATGTCCTGAAGCTTAGGGGCCAGGCTGGCTGTTCTGGGTGGAGTCTGTGACAAGGAATGAGAATTTCATTGATACCTTTTGGCAAACTGGATGGTACTTTTTCAAGGTCTGCCCATGGCCACCCATGGACCAGTCAGCATGCACTTCATCCATTCTGAGCACATAAAAACCACAGACTCAGCCAGACTCAGGCACTTATTGGGATGATCTGTCTGTGGAACTACCCACTTTGGGTCTCCTGAGCACTGTTCTGTCTCTCAGTAAAGCATCTCTCCACCTTTCTCACCCTATAGTTTTCTGCATAACCTCATTCTTCCTGGACATGGGGCAAGAACTATCCAAATGGTAGGAATGAAAAGAACTATAACATGTTCCTGACTGGCTTGCTAAGGTGCAGGCAGTGACACACTCCTGGACTGTGGGAGGAAAGATTAGTGACTCTCCTGGAGGCACAAATCTTGGGGTTCTTCAAGCCAGAGCTGCTATAATGCTATAGCTCTTCTGCCCTCCGTTGGCTCCCAGTGGTCATCCCATGCAACAACAGGAAGCAGTGGTGGGGCCGGGCCAGTCCAGGAGCCATGGGCTGGAGTCAAGTCAAGTGGTGGGACTGAAAGAGCTATACACAAATGGGCTAAAACACACCTCCCCAAAACATGCCCTAACACCAGGGCTCACCACACTGTGGGTGGCAAGAAGGAGAGAAGAGCTACGGCTCTTCTGGGATCCCAGACCTTGGGGTTTCCTGATCCTGGGCTGTGACAAGCTGTAACACCCTCTCTGGGGCTCTGTGTTCCTGGCATCTCTGAGCTTTTGGGCACCACTGTGTTCCCTGGTGTCTGCTGCAGAAGTTACTTATGGTATGGCTGGTTCAGAGCAGCCTTGCACAGAGCCAGTGCCTGTGCTGGCACCTGGAGCTGCCTACCCCACTGCAGCCAGTGTGCCTGGCCATGTGCAGTGGCTAGACCCTGCATTCACTCACTCACACACCTATTGCCACTCCACACCTAGCTCCCCCTTGGCAGGTGTGAGATCCAGGCCAGTAGTGTGAGCGGAGTGCAGTCCAATGGGACAAATGAGCAGGCATGATTACAAGCATGAGCCACCATGCCTGGCCCAAACCCAGTGGGTGCAAGCAAACCCCAAGCAGAGGAACCACCTGTCACAGAGGTTTCCGGTTGGCTAAGCAACGCTCTAGGGCTCCTGTGGCAATGCCTTTAAATATAACCTACATTCTAACAACTACCACATTGTATTTATATTTCAAACTCCTCTTCTGAAACATTTCAGTTTATTAGTTAGTGTCTCTATTTTGATAATTCCTAGCATCCCAAACCTATTGGGCCCAAAGCTTAACATTTTATTTCATCTCTAAAACTTTTAATGTCTCAGTCTGTTCTCGTTTAGCAAATGACATCATTGTTCACTTAGTTCCCCAAACCAGAAAGGTCTTCCCCTGCTTTAAATGGCCACTGCATTCAGGCCCTTGAGTTGCATGGCTTTTGATGATCTTCTAAACTCATCTGTTTTTACTTTCTCCCTTGCTGTGCTTCAGCCACTATGACTTTATTCCATTTCCTTGAACACACTAAGTTATTCCTTAATATTTCAGCACAAACGTACCCCTTCACCTACTCTCATTTGTGCTATTCTTGTGATGAGGTCTTTTCACTTTGTGGGTTAGTTCATATGTTCCTGTTGTAGATAGGACTCCCCTATATTATCAAAATTGATGGGCTTTTGATTTTCTAGCATAGCTGCTTATTAATTTCCTTCCTAGAATCTAACACAGTTTATATTTATTTATTTATTTATTTTGAGATGAGGTCTAGCTCTCTTGCCCAGTCTGGAGTGTAGCAGTGCAATATTAGCTCACTGCAACCTCCACCTTCCAGGTCCAAGCAATTCTCCTGCCTCGGCAACCCTAGTAGCTGGGATTACAGGTGTTTGTCACCATACCTGGCTAATTTTTATGTTTTTAGTAGAGACAAGGTTTCATGATATTGGCCAGGCTGATCTCGATCTCCTGATCTTCAGTGATCCACCTACCTTGGCCTCCCAAAATGCTGGGATTACAGGCATGAGCCACTGCCCCTGGCCACAATTTATATTTAAATACATATTCATTTGTTTACGTGTATTACCTATTTCCTACAATATTAGGTATTTTATTAGCTCAGAGCCTAATTTTTTGTCTCATGTATTTTATGCTCAGTGTCTCATACAGTGTTTTGACATAGTAAGTACTCAATAAATACTTATGAAATAAATACAGAAGTTAAATAGAGTGGAAAATTGTTTTGAGATATAGTGAGTGTTAGTATCCCTCAGAGCAGAGCAAAATAAAGAACAATTATAGTTGTAGAGTTTGGAACATGGTTTATTAGCACTCAGGGTTTAAATTCATGAACTTCAACCCAAGTACAACATGAAGTCCATAAAGAAGCAGTCAAAGGAAAATACAACTGAGCACTGTTTATCATCTTCACTTCCCTGAATCATTCCCAGCATGATTCTTTATGTTGTTCTCAATGCAGAAAAAGGTGTTCAAAACAAATAACAGCTATCCAGTCACTTCATTTGGTGAAATGTTCTCCCTCTGATGTAGCTGATGGGAGAATTAATAGTCCATAGCAGTTTAGAAAGTAAGGGTAGTAGCAGACTCAGATACCTTTAATGGAAAAATTAATTCTTCCCTTTATTGTGTATGAAGTGAAAAAAAAACTAATAAAATATCAACTCTTTCTATTTTTATTAGCTATCCAGCTTTTTGCACCAATAGTTCAGCAAAATCAGGGAATTCGATGTTAATTTTGGATTCTTTTTCTATTTTGGATCAGTATTTTATAAATTTAAAACCTTAATTCTTGGACTTTTGCTTCCAGTAGAAATGGAATTACAGAGATTAGATTTAACCTCCAGCCTGAAAAAATGATTTTCAACTTATTGGACATCAGGAAACAAAGAACAGTGATGCCTGGGAAATGTGAAACACACAAGGTGAGCCTAAAATTTCCTGCTTGAAGAAAGTTTTGAGGATGCAACATGGGGAGGAAAAATTCAAACAGAACCTGGTGGTCTCCTGAATTGGGAAGAGAGAGCTGGGTATCCCTGGAGGACAAGGTGGCTTGAGTAACTATGGCAGAATATCAGAGAAGAGAGTACAGCATATAGACAGAACTGCATGGGTCCCTCTCAAAACTTCAGGTGTTTACTAATCAGTACATACATGTGAGGAAATTGAGGCCAGCTGAAGAACTACCTGAAAGCAAGAGCAAACAGTGCTTTCACTAGGGTTAAGAATAGTTCTTCCACCAGAGTAAAAAAACCTCCTAATTAATGGTGCATCAAGAAAAGTACACAAATGTCTTCCACCTCAGTAGTGGGGAAAATTAACACTACAATAAATGCTTCTCTGCACCTCCCTAACAAAGCTTAAAAGCAAGACCTGTAAAAATCTCTAAGTAACTTATCTTCTGTCCCAGAAAAAAGATTAAGAATATTTATAAAAATGCAAAAATATTTAGCATCCAACAAGGTAAAATTCATAATATTGGCCTATAATAATAACACATTACCAAATGTGATGGTTAATACTGAGTGTCAATTTGGCTGGATTTAAGGATGAAGAGTATTGATCCTGGGTGTGTCTGTGAGGATGTTGCCAAAGGAGATTAACATTTGAGTCAGTGGGCTGAGAAAGGCGTATTCACCTTTAATCTGGGTGGGCACCATCTAATCAGCTGCCAGTGCAGCTAGAATATAAAGCAGGCAGAAAAAACTGGAAAGGCTAGACTGGCTTAGCCTTCCAGCCTTCATCTTTCTCCCATATAGGATGCTTCCTGCCCTTGAATATCAGGCTCCAAGTTCTTTAGCGTTGGGACTCCAACTGGCTTCCTTTCTCTTGAGCTTGCAGATGGCCTATTGTGGGACCTCGTGATCATGTGAGTTAATACTTCACATCTATATATCTATATAAATCTCCTATTAGTTCTGTCCCTCTAGAGAACTCTAATACACCAAGTGTACCAAAGAAGCAGAAAAATATGATCCATAATGAAGAAAAAAAATCAACCAATCCAATCCCCAAATAATACACATAATAGAATTACTAGACAAGAAAATAAAAGTTATTTTTATTATAGTCCATATGTTTAAGAAGCTGTGAAAGAGTCATAGTCCATATGTTTAAGAACCTATGAAAGAGCCATATTAAGTAGAGATATAGGAAAATTCTCTATATCAAATTTCTTGAAATGAAAACTACAATAATGGATATAATAAATACATTAGAAGAGATGAACAGCACATTAGACACTGCAAAAGAAAAATTTATAGACTTAGCAATAGAAACTCTTCAAAATAAAATACAAAGTGGAAAAGAATGAACAAAATGAAGATAACATCAAAAAGCTGTGGGAAAACTTTATGTAACCTAATATATGTAAAATAGAATCTCCAAAGAAAAAAGGAATAAGAAAAAGAGATAAAATAACAAATAAGTTAAAAAATAAGTAGTTAAAAATGCTATATTAATAGTAATCAAAGGAAATCTGGGGCACCTATATTACATTAGGCTAAGTGGATTTAAGAATAAATAGTATTGCCCACAATAAAGAGAGGCATTATATGATATAAAGGGATCAATTTATTAAGAATACATCATCCCAAATATTTATGCATTTAATAGTAGCATCTAAAATCCATCAAGCAAAAACCAAAAAACTAAAAGCACTCCAAGGAGAAATAGACAAATCCACAATGTGTATTGAATATTTAAATACCCATTGTGAATACTGACACACCAAGTAGACAAAAAACCAGTAAGGATATGGAAGACTTGAATAACACTATCATCTAATTTGACCTAATTGACATATACAGAACATTTCTTTGAGCAAGACCAAACTGTCCATTTTTGTAAGTGCACATGGAACATTTAATAAGGAAAACCATATCCTGGAACACAAAGTGAATCCCAGTAAATTTTAAAAGCTTCAAGTAATAGGAAATACGTTCGTTGAGCAAAATGGAATCAAGTTACAAGGCAATAATAAAAAGAAATGTCTCTGAGCGAGTTCTTTAAGATCTATATTTCTAAGATCTACAATCTTAAGTGAAATTTAAAAAGTATTTTGAAGTGAATGAAAATAAAAACACAGTGTATTAAAATTTGTGTGATGTAGCTAAAGCAATATGTAGAGGGAAATGCATAGCATGGAAGTCCTATGCTAGACAAAATAGTGTCTCAGATTAATGACTTCAGCTTCTACTTTAAGATACTAAAAACAGAAGAGAAAATTAATTCCAAAGTAAGCAAAAGGAAGAACATAATACAGGTCAGAGAAGAAAACAATTAAATAGAAAACAGGAAAATAACAGAGAAAATCAATGAAGCTTAGGCCGATTTTCAAGAAGATAAATAAAATTGTGAAAACATCATTCTCCCTCCTAAACCATCTACCTTTGTAAGTTTTTAGATAAACTTACAAAGTAAACTTGTAAAAGTATTAGATTAGGGGATGTTTTGACTACTCTACACAATGCCCCATAAAATATGATAGTTTCCTATCTTGTTAGTAGGAATAGGCAATATTTTTAGTGCTGGATGAGTACGAGGTACTATTCCCTCTAATCGTGTTTGGGTGGTTGGGTGGTTCTTTTTCAAGCCTTTGATAGCTTCCTCTGCACTGTTCAGTATTATGTTGAATACTCAAGACGGACCAAATGTAGATTCCAGGGTTCTTTATCTGTGCAACCCTCTCCTCTCCAGTATTCTGCTCAGTGAGTTCTAGCTGCTTTGCTTTTCGTGGACTCTTTGCTTCATCTTTTCACAGCTCAGATGCTCTGCCTTCGTTTCCTCTTCCTGTGCTATGGCCTGGAAACTCAAGGTACTAAGCCAGGGGAACCATAAGCTTACCTTGTTTCCCATTTCTTAGGGATCACCATTCTTGTTTGTAGCTGGACATACAATGTCTTGAAGACTTTATTTTATATACTTATTCCCTTTTTACTGTTTCGGTGAGGGTTAATGAAATATCTGTTATTCTGTCTTGGCTAGAAAGAGAATCTTAAATCTGTTTTGTTTTTAAATCTATGTCTATCACATTATGTTATGTCTTCTCTTTGTGTTTCTTTTCTGTGGCCCCATCCCATTTGCTTGGCCCTTAAGAAATCATTTGAGTTTTTAATTGTTTCCTAAATTGAAATGGAATTTATACATCCTACATTTTTTCTTTTTCTGGTTGCACTAACAGTGACAGTCAAAAAGCATTTAATTGCTAAAGAATACTCATAGGACCTAGAATTACAATGATTACAAACATGGTTTTCTTTAGGCAAAGGATATTGTATAGTCACTTAGGAAAATTTAATACTCTAAGACAACAATTCACGAAGTGCTTTTGATATCCAATATTGGTTTTTAGTGATATGATACCAAAATAAACATTGAAATGAGTCAAAGTAGCATTGAGAATTTGTTTATAAAATTATTATTTTATATATAATGAGCCTATTACTGGGCTTTTCAGGTTTCACCTTTCATGCTACTGCTGTTTAAATATTGCATGTCACCTTGATTTAATCTATAAATCACTTAAGGCAACTCATAATGCATACAATAAATTGAGATTGTCAATGCTCTCTAGACAAAGTCAACCAGAAATTTATCTGTAACAGAACAAGTTGAAAATATTGCTTGTATCAACGAAGGCCATAGGAAATTGTGAGTTACCTTAGTAGAAGGATTTTAGAAAAAATTGTTTTTATATAGAATTCTGGCTTGAGGTTAGTGATTTTCAGAAGAGTTAAGGAAGCAGGCTTTACTCTGGATTGGATACTCAGAGACTGGGGTTATTCTATCTTGGTAAATCACATCCAAAAGGAGGGAAAACTAGACTGAGGTTGAAATCAGCCACTCATCTTAGCTATAACTGAGGTGTGTTTAGACAGTTTTGTGGTTTGAACAATATCAATATTTTTGCCTGTATTTGGACATAGTTTTGGAGTGGTCTTGTCTTTGGCTTAATCCATCACAGTCACAAATTGTCCTTATCTGATATTGATATTCTCTGAAATTATGTTACAGAGAACATCGAGGCCTAGCTCTAAGTGCCAGGCCAGCCCCTGGCTGTCAAGGACAGCTTTTCTCTTTTCCAAGATAAATTCAAATGAAGCCAGGTAAGGGAGATCAAAGAGGAGTAAAGAATAGAAAAGTGTGTTAAAATAGAAAGAATGATGAGTGTACAAAATGTGTACCATCAGATTAGTCAGGGTTCTCCAGAGAAACAGAACAAATATACAGAGAATATGGAGAGTATATAGACAATTGTTTTATGAAATTGGCTTTCTCTAATATGGAGGCTGTCTAGTCCCAGATCTTCAGGGTGAGCTGGCAGGTTGGAGATCATGGAAGAACCAATGTTGCAGCTCAAGTTCATCTTCTGACAGAATTCTCTCTTTCAGGGGAGGTTAATCTTTTGTTCTACTCAGGTCTCTACTGATTGGAGGATGACTGCCCACGTTAAGGAAGGCAAGCTGTTTTACTCAAAGTTGAATTTAAATGTTAATCTTGTCCAAAATACCCTCACAGAAATATCCAGAATGTTTGATCACATATCTGGGCAATGTGGATTAAGCCAGTTGATACAAAATTAACCTTCATAATCATGAGATGTTATACACATACTAGAAAAGGAAAATAAGCAGTTATGTGTCTGATAGGGTCCAAAAACTAGTGGCTCAGGAGAAGCACAATCCTTCTTGCTACTGAGACCAGAGATATCTCCTTTTTCCTGGCTCTCATAAAATGGATAGACAAGTCACCTGGCTGTTGGACAAGGTATCAGTCTGCATCCAAAGCAATACATCTCTGGGTATACTGCTTTGAAAATGTGCCCCACTCTGTTCCTCTAACTTGTTATATTTAGTCAGATCACAACATACTTTGAGGCTGAGATTCTATAGGAGATGGAGCTTTTGTCTGCAAGACAGCTTGCATTACCGGACTTCAGAAGTTAGTGATGAAAGGCTGCTCTCTCTCATGTTTTGTCCTAAGCACACGAGAATGTTTGTCTGCAGGATAAGGCAAGTTTTGAAGTCTAATTGGTTCTTGAATAATGTGGAGATTGGGGCACTTCCCCTACTCCCTACCTCCACACAGTCAAAAATCCATGTATAACTTTTGATTTCCTTAAAACTTAAATGACTAATAACCTCTTGTTGTCTGGAAGCCTTAATGATAATTTAAACAGTCGAATAATACATATGTGTGTGCTATATGTTTTATAGGCTGTATTCTTACAATAAAGTAAGCTAGGGAAAAGAAAATGTTATTTAAAAAGTCATAAGGGAGAGAAAATACATTTATAGTGTTGTACTGTACTTGTCCATATGGTAAGTTGACATCCGTTTGCAGGATGATTTGCCTGTCTCAAATGGTGGGCAACTGTAGCTGCAGACCTCAATCTAGGGTATATATCAAGCAGTCCAACTTTTTTTTTTGTAATGCCATAATTTTTCTCTGCTCCTCAGAAGCACTTCCAGCAGCACTGGTGGCACTTTATATCAAAGTTTATGGTATTGTGCTAAACACAATGAAAAATAGGTGAGAATAGTGAGAGATCACTTTTTACTACCATGTGCAAATTACTGGAGACAGAAACTACTCAGGTGGAGATGATTAGCATGATAGAGGATTTGAAGTGGATACTCACACTTAAGCTCACTGCAATAGCAAAAAAATATGGTTATAAAATGATTACACTAGTATAGTTACTGTTATACAGTTAAGATTTAATACTACATCTTTACATTTGTTTACATTTATCTCAACTGCCAATGGTACCCTATATGGTCTGTGTTTGTGTGTGAGTTTTGATGTATTTAACTTTTTATTATAAACATATATATTTTTATTATAGTACATGATAAATACACTAGTATCTACACATGCTTTATTCATGCATGACATACCAACCATTTTCTTATTTTTTTTTTGACATTTCTAGGCTATGTAGTTCATCTGTGAGGTTTTTCAAATTGTCCCAAACCGTCACAAATTTTCCAGTATATTTATTGAAAAAAATCTGCATATAAGTAGACTCATGAAGTTGAAACCTGTGCTGTTCAAGGCTCAACTGTATATTTTGTAATTCAGATTGTGAGATTATGAGCCAGATTGATAATATATTTAGATCAAATACATGGCTCAGAAACTCACTAAAAAATTTCTATATCTTGTAATATCCCTCAACTATTTGTAGGGAATAACTGTTTCAATAACAATGGAGAAGGATTCGTGCTTGGTTGTGATGTGAGAAGCAGTCTATGCCTAGGAGCAGTATCATTTTAGATCTTTAAGAGGTCATAAACATTTTAAAAAGCTTTTTCACACGTTCACCTTTACTTTAGTTTTGCATTTGTGGGTAAATCTCTTGCTTTGTTCTCACATTGCCTTGTATCTATTTTTCATTCCTTCAGCTACATTTCGAACTTCTTCTAGGCAGAAGTCCTGGCTTCTGTTTACTTAGCAGTGGTGGCATGGCCTACAAAAGAGTTGCATAAATTGGAAGTATTTGGCATTTACAAATATTGTTGAATGTACAAAAGGAGAAAGGAAAGTGTGAATATATTGATACATGAATAAATACCAGGTAGGGAGAAAAAGAAGTTCAAGTCACCTTAGTCCACCTTAAAAAAACAAAAAAGGCCAAGCATGGTAGCTCACACCTGTAATTCCAGCACTTTGGGAGGCTGAGGTGAGTGGAACACAAGGTCAGGAGATCGAGACCATCCTGGCTAACATGGTAAAACCCTGTCTCTACTAAAAATACAAAAATTAGCTGGGCGTAGTGGCACACACCTGTAGTCCCAGCTACTTGGGAGGCTGAGGCAGGAGAATCTCTTGAACCTGTGAGGCAAAGGTTGCAGTGACCTGAGATCTCGCCACCACATTCCAGCCTGGGTGACAGAGTAAGACTCCACTTCAAAGAAAAAAAAAGGCTCTGGGAAGACTCCATTTTGTGCTCACATGTCTCTGGTTAGTGTTTACAATGAAAAAAGCAAGTTCCAAAGGAGCACTTTGCAATGTAATTTTTATCCAGTAACTGAATTGAGGAGATAAGACAGCACACTACAAGTATAAATTGATACACTTTATTTTTTCTTTTTCAATAGTCTGGTATCTCTGAATTTCTTCCCTCTGGTCTTTTATTATGAGACAGTAAGAAGAGTATTAAGCAAGTAATTAGAAGAGTTAGTTCTATGTTCTGGATCAACTGCTTATTACATCTCTAACATTAGACAAGTCACTGTGTTAAAAGATTTGGATTCTTAATCTGAAAATGAGGGCAGTAATTCTCACTCTGCCTGTAATGCCATTGTTAAGAGATGTGATGAATATGATGGGCATCTATAGGCCATAAAGTCCTAAAAAGCGATTGAAATTCTATTGGTGAGTGTCTCAGCTCTGCAGGAACAATAATTTCTTATCTGTTCATCTTGTGCCTGTGACTTTGTTTAAATGTGAGTTTCCTGGGGTCCTCCTGAGACTATAAATGTCAGATGCACTAAAGAATGGAGGCAATTATCCAGATAATTTAGAATACCAGAACACTGTGTGTGGCATAGCCAAGAGACTGAGAGTGAATAATATTAGCGAGGCATCCAAAAGCAAGACCATGTAGGATCTGGCAGGCCACACTAAGGACTTTGAAATTTATATTGAGTTAGATGGAGAGTCTTTGGTAGTGTTGACAGCAGAGGGTGACATGATGGGATTTCGGTTTGAAAGGATAACTGAAGAATATGCAGCTAGCCTCCAAAGATGGAGTCCAATGGCCCACACTCTTCAGAAGCCATACTTTTCTAAAGTCCTTTCCTACCACCGTTGAGTCTGGGCTGGCCTTTGATACACGTTACCCAATAAGTATGACAGAAGACGTGCTCATTACACATCCAGCATTTATGAGGACTGTTCACTTCTGCTTTCTCTTTCTTGAACCACTCACTTTGGGAGTCTTTAGCTATCATGGAAGAAGCCTGGTTGCTCTGCGGAAAGATCACATGGAGAGGACAGGCCCTGAGACTCCATAAGAGAGAGAGGTCCAGCTTTCTCACAGCCCAAGTCACTCTCTACCTCCAACTGTGTTAAAGATACCAAGTGAGAGCAGCCAAATAATCACTCAGCCAAGCCCAGTCCACACACAGAATCATGAAAACAATAAAATCATTGTTGTTTTCAAGTTACCTGGCCCTAATAAAGTTTGTCACATTGCAATAGATAACCAGACTACGAATGTAAAAAGGCAAAAGAAGAAACAAGAGAGATGACTTAGAGGATTATTCAGTTTCCAGGTGAAAGGTAATGACTGAGCTCTCAGACTGAGTTCTAGAGGTAAGAAGAAGTTAGAGACGACACAGTCTGTTAATGGATTACTGGTGGGGTTTGGGATAAGATGAGAATCAAAGGTTACTCTATGTTTGTTGGCTGGAGCAACTAGGATAACAGTGCTACTACTTAGACTTGAAAAATAACCTTAGGGGCTTCTGGCACTGCTGCGGTCTGAGTTGAAGAGGGCGGCAGTTGTTGTGTCTCCGATTTCTCAGCTGCTGGGTTGGTCCCACTCACAGCTGGAGTGGCCTATGTTGAGTGCTGCCCGTGGCGGAGAAGGCTCAGCTCGCATGTGAAAGACTCTCATCTTCTTTGTCGTGCTCCCCGGGGTGGGAGTCAGCATGATGAATGTGTTCCTGAAGTCGCACCACAAAGAGCAGGAGAGACTTGAGTTCATTGCCTACCCCCATCGCCACATTAGGACCAAGCCATTTCCCTAGGGAGA
>PVKP010040896.1:0-19136 GCA_004027715.1 Plecturocebus donacophilus
CTGGAGAACCAGGGAAAGAGAAAGAACAGGGAAAATTTAGCTGCCCAAGGTATCACAGTAGATACAGGCCAGGTGCAGTGGCTCACGCCTGTAATCCCAGCACTTTGGGAGGCTGAGGTGGGCGGATCACCTGAGGTCAGGAGTTCCAAGACCAGCCTGGACAACATGTTGAAACCTCGTCTCTACCAGAAATAAAAAAATTAGCCGGGTGTGGTGGAGGGTGTCTATAATCCCAGCTACTTGGGAGGCGGAAGCAGGAGAATCCCTTGAACATGGGAGGCCGAGGTTGAAGTGAGCTAAGATTGTGCCACTGCACTTCAGCCTGGGCAACAAGAGTGAGACTCTGTCTCAAAAAAAAAAAAAAGAATTGCAGATATACTGTTTGGGAATACTTGCAAGTATATTTTATAATTCCATTTTCTATGGAATGAAAGCAGAAACTGTAGTCTTGAAATCTACTAATATAACCTTCAAATGCTTGCCTGGGGGAAAAAAATTCAGCAATCTCCTATCTTCAAAAACACAGGAAAGGCCACTTCCATTAACATAATCTCAAATACAAAGGAATATTAGATTATATCAGTGATACCATGGTTATTATGATACGACTAAAGTAACTGGCAGAGGCAGAATATCTATATAAATTAATAGTTTCTATCTTAACTCTGATTTTAAAGTAAAACATTTTATGTTTATGTTTACTTCAGGAATGACTGAGTATTCAGAAAACACTATTTTTGAGGAATAAGTTTCTTCCACCATCCTGTCTTAAAAGTATAAAACTTTCGTTCAGTGTTTTTTATTTGCCTCACAGCTGAAATCCTCTCTAAATCCTACATAACAGAAGAATCACTAGCTTTATCTATGGATTAGCTGGTAAATGAAATCAGGTGATCTCTGCCCTGCGGCAGTATGAGACCTGCCTACTCTCTGAGAAGAAAAGCTTGCGGGAATCAGTTTGAGAGGCCATGGCAGGCTCCGCTTTCCTTAAGCAGGGGGAGGAGATGAGATACCGTGAAACACAAAGATACAACATAAATAAAATGATAGCGCCTCCCTAATCCAAACAGTTTCTGATAAGTCTCCAGCCAATGAAAATGTCATGAGGAAAAACACCCTATTTTACAACAGATTTTTAAAAGAAAATAGGAGTAGGCTGTACATCTTGTATGAGAAAGGAATGAACAGATGTAAAGCAGGCAACCATATGAAAAGCCCATTTGAGAGAACTGGATGATTAATACTCTGCAAACAGGTTGGGACAGCATGATTGATCTCCATCTCGGAATGGAAACCTATGATGCAGAAAATGAGGTTAAAATGAAAAATGAAGGAATCCTGACAAACAACAGAATAATGGATAATCTGTGTTTAAAGTGAGGACATAAATTAAAAGGTAGAACCAAACTCTTCCTGTAAGGAATTCAAGAATCTACAGACAAGTCTTGGTGAGTCAGCAGATGTGGAATGCTTCCTTAGAGAACTTGGAATTTTTCTCTACCACGAGACAAACCATAGCTCTAGAATGAAATGACCCACTGCCTTTCTTAGTAAGCTGATGACGCTTTACTAGGAACAACAAAAATCTTACCAAGACAGCAAGGGCAAGGAATGGAAGCCACCTAGATTTTTCTTTTGGTAGAAGCAGAGGAATATTTAGGGTTGCCAGGAAAATAGTTGCATTTAGATGATATTATTTGCAGAAATTAAATAAAAGCAAACTAGAACCAAACTTGCTATTTGATAGTATTCTAATAACACTATTAATCACCAAAAGATCACCAGCCGGGCATGGTGGCTCACGGCTGTAATCCCAGCACTTTGGGAGGCTGAGGTAAGTGGATCACTTGAGGTCAGGATTTGGAGACCAGCCTGGCCAACATGGTGAAACCCCATCTCTACCAAAAAATACAAAAATTAGCCAGGTGTGGTCTCTCATGCCTGTAATTCCAGCTACTCGGAGGCTGAGACACGAGAATCACTTGAACCCTGGAGACGGAGGTTGCAGTGAGCCGAGATTGTGTCACTGCACTCCAGCTTGGTTGACAGATTGAGACCTTGTCTCAAAATCACCTACCAGGTGCCAGGCTGGGTGGTAGGTATGACTTTCCTTTAAAAAGGAAAAACAGGCTTAAAGTAGACAGTCGATGAAGACAACTGTCAGAGAATGGGATTGATTAATATACGGGTCAGACTTCTGATAGCCTAACAAGGGCACAGTGTGCTTCATAATCCTACAGTATCTTAAAGGGAAGGAGTATTTTCCTACCCTTAGAAGAATAAGTATCTTCATTTTCCTATTCCCATTTCTCAAGATTAATATGATCATGAGCTTTCCAGGAAAAGTTAT
Source organism: Plecturocebus donacophilus (assembly GCA_004027715.1). Taxonomy (NCBI): domain Eukaryota; kingdom Metazoa; phylum Chordata; class Mammalia; order Primates; family Pitheciidae; genus Plecturocebus; species Plecturocebus donacophilus. The sequence continues at coordinate 2,351 of PVKP010040896.1, forward strand.
TAAAAAGCTACAGTTTCATTCTGTTAACACTTTTTGTTAGCACAAAGCTTTTTTTAAAAAAACAAAAACAAAAAACAAGAACAGCATCAGGTAGATATTTTCTTTATTTACTTAAATAAATTTTATGGCTATTATATTTCAATTTTTTTATTATAAAATTTTATTGAAGCATATATACAGAAAGTGTGTATACACATAAAAGGATACAGTTCAATGAATTTTCCCAAAATGAATACACCCTATGTATAAGCTTTCAAATTAAAAAAAAAAAAACAGAACATGACAAGATGCCCAAAAGTTCCCTTGTGCCCATTTGCTGTCACTAACCTCTCAAGGGTTAACAGTCATCTTAACTCCTAACACAATTGTCTTAGTCTGTTTTCTATTTCTATAACAATACAACAGACAGGATAATTTATAAAGAAAAGAAGTGTATTTCTTATAGTTGTGGAGGCTGGGAAGTCCAAGACTATGGCATCAGCATCTGGCGAGGGTCAGCCCAAGCAGAAGGACAAGAACAAAAAAGCCAAAGAGAGCTTGTCTTTATAACAAAGCCACTCCCACACTAACAAACTCACTCCCGTGACAGTGACATTAATCCATGCACGAGGGCAGAGCCCTCAATAATCTATTCATCCATTCATGAGAGCAAAGGGATTAACTTTCCAACATATCAACTTTTGGGGAACACATTTAAACCAAAGTGACAATAAATTAGTTGTGTCTATTATTGAAGTTCATATAAATGCAGTTGCACAGATTTATGTATTATTGTACTGAGCTTCTCTCATTCGATGATCTCTATATTTATGAGGCTCATTCATATCATTGGATATGGTTATAGTTCATTCATTTTCATTGTTGTACAGTATTCCACAATTTATCTATCCTACATTAATAGATACCTATTAATGTAGGATAGATTAACGTTAATGTTACGTGTTAATTAATAGATACATGTTAATGTTTTCAATTTTTGACAGGAAAAATGCTGCTATGAATACTTCTATGTGTCTTTTTGGCAGATATGAGAGTCATTTTGCAATCATTCAGACTTACTGGTTATACTTTTGAGGACTTTGAATGGAACTTAAAAGCATACAATCTCTCTTTTCAATGTGCATTCCTCCTATGTTATGTACCTAGACAATATATCTTGCACATAGTCTAAGGATATATTTAGGCATGGAATTATCATTTTTTAAATTTTGAGTTCTGAGATTCATGTGCAGGACATGCAGATTTGTTACATAGGTAAACGTGTGCCATGGTGATTTGCTGCACCTATCAATGCATCACCGAGGTATTAAGCGCGGCATACATTAGCTAGTTTTCCTGACACACTCCTTTCTCCCATTTGACTCTCAAACAGGCCCCAGTATGTGTTATTCCCCTCCCCGTGTCCATGTGATCTCATTTTTCAGCTCCTACTTAAAAGTGAGAACATGTGGTGTTTGTTTGGTTTTCTGTTCCTGTGTTAGTTTGCTGAGGATAATGGCTTCCAGCTTCATCTATGTCCCTGCAAAGGACATGATCTTATTCCTTTTTATATCTGCATAGTATTAGGAGTGGAATTATTAATATATACTCTGATCAACAATGTAGAAAGGTTTTCTTTATCATGAGTTCAATTTCTTTAGGAGTGTTTAGGTATTTCAATTGTATTTGAGTCAGTTTTGTCAAGTTATAGACACACTCCCAGGAAATTATAACCATAATTATGACAAGACTGGCCATAATTGATGGAGCTGAGTGATAGCTGAGTGATAGGGATAGGGGTTCATTATTTCACTGTCTTCATTTTTGTATAAGTTCAAAATTTTTCTTAACAGAATATTTTAAAGTTCCCAGCCATGGGAACCATGACTTACATATATTTTATAAATATGCTTTTGATCTACTTAATGTTAATTTTAAAAATTAAAAAGTGGGCCAGGCGCAGTGGCTCATGCCTGTAATCTCAACACTTTGGGAGGCCAAGGTGCGTGGATCACTTGAGGTCAGGAGTTTGAGACCAGGCTGGCCAACATGGTGAAACCCCATCCCTACTAAAAATACAAAAATTAACCAGGCATGGTGGTGCATGGTTGTGGTCCCAGCTATTCAGCAGGCTGAGGCAGGAGAATCACTCGAACCCAGAAGGTGGAGGTTACAGTGAGCTGAGATCATGCCCCTGAACTCCAGCCTAGGCAACAGAGTGAGACTCAGTCTCAAAAATAAAAAGAAGATTGAAAAGTGAATTCAGGAGTCAGGTGAGGTGGCTCATACCTGGAATCCTAGTGCTTTAGGAAGCCAGGACAGGAGGATCGCTTGAGGCCAGGGGTTCAAGACCAGCCTGGGTAATATAGCAAGACCCCATCTCTACAAAAAAATACAAAAGTCACATGCCTGTAGTCCTAGCTAATTGGGAGGATTAGGCAGGAGGATCACCCCCAGAGTTCAAGGCTGCACTGAGCTATAATCATGCTCAATGACTGCACCCCAGCCTGGGCAATACAGCAAGATCCTGTCTCAGTAAATAAATAAACTCAGCATTGCCAATATAAACTTGATACAACTTTTTAGATAATTTGGACACTTCCCATATCTATGTTTCCAGGGAAATACTTGGCAATTTTACCTTTGAAGATACTTCAAATACTTTTTAGAATGAAGCGAATAGGAAGAAAGAAATTATTTATACCAATTGCTAAAACATTATATAGCAAAGAATTTTAACAGCATGAAAAATGTCAGAATCTCCCATCTTCTTGCCAAGACCAAATCCTTAAGTCCATTTATGCAAGCTCGGCCTCTTCTGAAAACAGATACTAGCATTCACAGCAACCTCATGTACAATTTCCTGTCTTGAGTCCCCTGCTACGTACCCCCTACAATCCATGTCACTTCCTTCAGAATAGGAAGCTCACTGTATGTACCTTTATATTTATGATCCTACTAGAGGACCTGGCCCACAGTTGACTCTACAGACATGGAAAGGTTAAGTATTACATAATGCCAGCTCCTACCTTCTTCACTGGCTTATGAAGAGGCTCAGAGATGATGAAAGTAACAGTTTTGTACATTGGATGTGTAATTGTGGTTACTTCTCCGCCCCAGGTAGAAAGCAGGCAGTTCTCGTCTTTTGATTTTTTTTTTTTTTTCACCTTTCCTGTGGTGCTGAAGTTCTTATCTTTTGAAAGTAGCTTCTCTGAGTGGAGGAGGAGGCTCCTTCCCTTACCCAGTCCACCACCACGAGCCAATGAAGAGGCTCCCTGCTTTCTTTCTGTCTCTTCACTCTCGGCCAGTCGGGTCTACCCAGAATAGAATAAAGAGACTGAAGTCAAAAGGGCACATGAAAAGCCTGGCTTGCTGCCACTCATGCCATGGCTGTCTCTGCAGGGACATGTTACTCGGATTATTTTGGCATAAACTGGCACTTCAGAAGCATGGTGGGAACACATGGGCAGGTGCTATATCATTACTAAAGGGCACAAAATAATGGAGATTCTTCTCTGTGGCCTTATTCAATTTAAGGTATAGCCATACCTCAAAGATATTGTGGGTTTGGTTCCAGACCACCACAACGAAGCAAATACTGCAATAAAGCGAGTCACACAAATTATTTGGTTTCTCAAGCTCATAAAAGTTATGTTTATACTATACTGTAGTCTAAGTGTACAATAACATTATACTTAAGAAACAAGGTACATACCTTAATTATGAAATACTTTACTGCCAAGAAACGTTAAAGAGCATCTGAGCCTTCATTGAGTTGCATTATTTTTGCTGATGGAGGGTCTTGCCTTGATGTCGATGGCTGCTAACTGATGGAGATGGTGACTGCTGAAGCTTGCAGTGGCTGTACAATTTCTTAAAATAAGACAACAATGAAGTTTGCTGCATCTATTGACTCTTCCTTTCAAAGGAGAGTTCTCTTAGCATCTGATGCTGTTTGATGGCATTTTACCCACAGCAGAACTTCTTTCAAAACTGGCTGAGTGCAATGGCTCACGCCTATAATCCCAGCACTTTGGGAAGCCGAGGTGGGTGGATCATTTAAGGTCAGGAGTTCAAGACCAGCCTGGCCAAATGGTGAATCCCCGACTCTGCTAAAAATACAAAAATTAGCCAGGCTTGCTGGTGGGCGCTTGTAATCCCAGCTACTCAGGAGGCTGAGGCAGGAGAATTGCTTGAACTTGGGAGGCAAAGACTGCAGTGAACCAAGATCACACCACTGCACTCTAGCATGGGCTACAGAGTGAGACTCCATCTCAAAAAAAAAAAAAAATAATAATGTAGTCAATCCCCTCAAACTGGCCACTGCTTTATCAATTAAGTTTACAGAATATTCTAAAACTTTTGTTACAATTTTAACAATGTTCACAGCATCTTCACCAGGAGTAGATTCCATCCCAAGAAACCACTTTTTATTTGTTCATCGCTAAAAAGTAACTCACCATCCATTCAATTCAATCATATCTACAGTTTGTACTTCTAATTCTAGTTCTGTTGCGATTACCGCCCTATCTGCAGGGATGGCCTCCAAGATTCTGAAGTTTTGAACCCTTCAGAGTCATCCATGAGGGTTGGAATCAACTTCTTCCCAACTCCTGTTAATGTGGATATTTTGACCTCCTCCCATGAATCATGAATGTTCTTTTTTTTTAAAGGGAGTCTCACTCCATCACCCAGGCTGGAGTGCAATGGTATGATCTTCTTGGCTCACTGTAACCTCCACCTCCCAAGTTCAAGAGATTCTCTTGCCTCAGCCTCCCAAGTAGCTGGGATTACAGGTATCTGCCACCACCCCTAGCTAATTTTATTTTTTTGTATTTTTAGTAGAGACAGGGTTTCACCATTTTGGCAAGGCTGGTCTTGATCTCCTGACCTCAAGTAATCCGCCCACCTTGGCCTCCCAAAATACTGGGATTACAGGCATAAGCCACTGCACCTGGCTGAATCATGAATGTTCTTAATGGCATCTAGAATGGTGAGTCCTTCCCAGAAGGTTTTTAATTTACTTTGTCAGAGCCATCAGAAGAATCACCACCTATGGCAGCTATATCCTTGTGAAATGTATTTCTTAAATAATAAGACTTGAAAGTCAAAATTACTCCTTGATCCATGGGTGCTATGTCAGCAGGCATGAAAACATTTATATCCTTATATATCTCTGTCAGAGCTCTCAGATGAGTGGGTACATTGTCAACAAGCAGTCATCTTTTGAGAAAGATCTTTTTCGCTAAGCAGTGGGTCTCAACAATGGGCTTAAAATATTCAGTAAAGCATGCTGCAAACAGATATGCCGTCATCCAGGCTTTGTTGTTCTGTTTATAAAGGATAGGCAGAGTAGATTTAGCATAATTCTTAAGGTCCCTGGGATTTTTGAAATGATGAATAAGCATTAGCCCCTAATAAGAGAGTCAAGCTTTGAAGCCAGGCATTGACTTCTCTTCTCTAGATGGCATCTTCTTCCAATCGAAGGCTGTTCTGTCTATATTGAAAACCTGTTGTTTAGTGTATCCACCTTCATCAATGACATTAACTAGATCTTCTGGAGAACTTGCTGCAGCTTTTACATCAGCACTTCCTGCTGCAACTTGCACTTTTATGTTGTGGAGACAGCTTCTTTCCTTAAACCTCATGAACCATCTTCTGCTAGCTTCACACTTTTCTTCTGTAGCTTTTTCACCTCTCTCAGCCTTCATAGAATTGAAGAGAGTTAGGGCCTGCTCTCGGTTAGGTTTTGACTTAAGAGAATGTTGTGGCTGGTTTGATCTTCCATCCAGACCACTCAAACTTTCTCCATATCAGCAATAAGGCTGTTTTGCTTTCTTATCATTTGTGTATTCACTGGAGTAGCACTTTTAATTTCTTTCAAAAACTTTTTATTTGCATTCACAACTTGGCTAACTCTTTGGTGCAAGAGGCCTGGCTTTCAGCCTATTACAAATTTTGACATGCCTTCCTCACTAAGCTTAATTATATCTAGTTTTGATTTAAAGTGTGATATGTGACTCTTCCTATAACCTGAACACTTAAAGGCTAGTGTCGGATTATTAATTGGCCTAATTCCAATATTGTTGTATCTCAGGGAATGAGGAAACTGAAGGAGAGGGAGAGTCAAAGGAAAGGCCGGTTGATGGAACAGTGAGAACACACACACAACACGTTAAGTTTGCCATCTTTCATGGGTGTGGTTTGTGGCACCCCAAAACAATTGTAATAATAACATCAAAAATCATTGATCACAGATAACTATAACAGACATAATAATAATAATGAAAAAGTTTGAAACATTATGAGAATTACCAAAATGTAAAACAGAGACAAGAAGTGAATACATGCTGTTGGAAAAATGATGTCAATAGACTTCCTTAATGTAGGGTTGCCATAGACAATCACTTTAAGAAAAAAAAAAAAGAAAGAAAAAGCCAGCAGCAGCTCACACCTTTACAGGACTCACACCTCCCAGCGTTTCAGGAGGCCAGTGTGGCCAAATCTCTTGAGGTTAGGAGTTCAAGACCAACCTAGCCAACATGGTGAAATCCCAACTTTTCTAAAAATACAAAAATTAGCCAGGTGTGGTGGCACAAGTCTGTAGTCCCAGTTACTCGGGAGGCTGAGGCAGGAGAATCACTTGAACCCAGGAGGCAGAGGTTGAAGTAAGCCGAGATTGCACCACTGCACTTCAGCCTGGATGACAGAGTGAGACTCCGTCCCAAACAAATCAACAACAACAACAACAAAAATGCAGCATATGTGAAATTCAATAAAATGAAATACAGGTAAGCAAGGTATGCATGTATCTTCTTATGTGTTCAATCTTTAAGTAGAAATACTACAAATCTCCAAATCTCAACCTCTCTGATCTCTTTGCTTTTTTTTGACAGCGTCTCTCTCTGTCAACCGTGCTGGAGTGCAGTGGCATGATCATGACTCAGTGCAGCCTCAAGCTCCCAGGCTCAGACAATCCTTCCACCTCAGCCTCCCAAGTAACTAGGACAAGCATGTACCATTATACTTGGCTAATTTTTTATTTTTTGTAGAGATATTTCTTGCTATGTTGCCCAGGCTAATCTTGAACTCCTAGCTTCAAGCAGTCCTCCCACCTTGGCCTCCCAAAGATCTAGGATCACAGGTGTGAACCACCGCACTTGGCCTTTTGCTCTTGATGAGGTAAGAGAAACTTGAGAGATTACTTTGTATTTCTCCTTCTTTCGCCCTTCCATCTTCAAGACAAAATAAAAGAATGAATATTATATTTCACAGGGATATGGAATTATTGCAGTTAAATTTGAGGTTGGTATTTAACATTTCAGATTGTAATTTTAATTGATTCCTCTGTGCAGATCAAGAAACAAAGTAGGTTTTTGGAATGAATTCCAACGGAGTTCAATAACCAGCCATACTGGGTAGTTTTTTAAAGCCCCAAGTAAGACGTAGTCTATACATACTGTTCTTGAGCTGTTCAGATGAATTTTTATTACTTCTCTTTTGTCTGGTAGATTTTTGGTTTTTTTGCATGGCATAAAGTAGATTAATTCAAGAGTTTTACACCCAGGAGCAGCTAAAGGACAATTTTACATTTGAATATATTGACATCCTTAAGTCCACTTCTTTCCTTCTACTTTTTTTCAGCTCTACTTTTCATATGCTTCTGTTGTGATTCTGACCACATTCTCTCATCCCTCCCTGAATACAAGTGCACAATTTTGCCAACTGTAGCATGTAGGAGCTGATCATCTATCTTGTAGCTCAAAATGTTATTATAGCTTTCACAGAGGACCTCCCCAATCCCACTTTAGCTCCAAGATCAATATTCTCTTTAAGCCAAAACTCTCAGTTCATCAGGAGAATCATGTACCAGATACACTTTATAAAATTTACCTGGCTATCAGATATATCTTACCAGAAATGTGTCATAGGGCCACATACGTATTGATAAGCTCTGTTTTCTTTGCTCAGTAGGTCATTAGTGTTTTTTGAAAAACTAGAGAAACAACCTCTCTTCCCATCCCTTTCCACTCATCTCTGTTCTCTAGGTCTACTTTGTCAGCTCAGCGCTGGCAGAGAATTGCTACTGGCTGTCTACACACATGGCAACCAGATCTGACCCATTTGTTTGTGTGCCTCTGAGATGGAGAGGAAGTAGGAGCTGTTCAAACTTAAGATTAGTTGATTTGGTTCCCATTTCCACTGTAAACTAAGTTCATTTTGTTTTCTTCTCTCAATCACCCATTTTGGTTAGTGAATGAAAGATCACACAATGAAGAAATCCATATGTCCTGAAATGGTATGTGTGTATGCACATGTGTGTATATTATATGTGTTGTTTAGGTAACTTAAGAAAAGCATACTTGAAAGATAAACCAGTAAGAACCTGGAACTGATGTCCTGTAACTTGTTTTCCTGTTGCATTAAAAATTGACTACAATGACATACTTGCCAGTGGCCAATTGAATTCAAAAGCAAAACATGCAAAACTACATAGCATAGGCTAACAGTCCTTTCCCAGATTCCAGAGAACAGCTTGTGGTAGCTCTGTTTCATTAAAGGAAGCTTGGCTCTGTTGCAAGAATGGCTTGCTCATTCTGCTGATGAATTAGTTGTATTAATGTGCCAGAAACAAAACAACAATTTGGGGATGATTTCTATAAAACTTAGTGTATCATTCAAATGTGATTAACACAACCAAGATTTTTTGCCCTTGCTACTGCGAAATAACGCAGAGTCAGAGATTGAGTTTATAAGGGCTGATCTTCTGTCCACATTTGAAGAAGTGTACCCATTGATTTTCCTTCCTTTGTGTATTAGTCTGTTTTTCATTGCTATAAAGAAATACCTGAAAATTGGGTAATTTTGGTTTATTTTGGCCCACAATTCTGCAGATTGTACAGGAAGCATAATGCTGGTATCTCCTTCTAGTGACAGCCTCAGGAAGCTTACAATCATGGCAGAAGGCGAAGGGGGAGCAGGTGTTTCACATGATGAGAGATGGAGCAATAGAGAGGGAGGGAGGGAGGTTCCAGACTTTTTAAACAACCAGCTCTCACATGAACTAGCAGACTGAGAACTTGCTCATCACCAAGGGAAGAGCATCAAGTTATTCACTAAGGATCCACCCCCATAACTCAAACACCAGGCCCCACCTCCAGCACTGGAGATTGCATTTCATTTTAGTTCAACATGAGAACTGGAAGGCATAAATATCTAAGCCTTTGGATACTAGTTTTTGAGAGAGCCATAAAGAAGTCTCTTGTTTCTTCAGTTTGAAGATTTTTTAGTGAGGATCAGAGTACAGCATCTGCCCCACCAGCGAGTAAACTGGGGATGCAGAGTACTCAGGGGATCAACAACTATGCACATTTTGTAACAAAATAGCTATGAGATAGATACTGACTTTTAAAGCTGCATTGTGGCAAGTTAGAAGCTGTAAACACAGCCTTGTCTTTTTACTTTGGGAATCAGTAGAGAATTGTGGTTAAATACTCACACATGAGCGTCAGAATGATTCAAAGTTTTAACACTGCCTCCATCACTTTAGATTCTACTGGGAACTGAAGCTAGATGCTGGAGACTGCTTTTTGCTTCAATTTCTCATCTACCAATCTCACGAAGAAATTGAACAACTTAGTTTAACCCTATTCCCCTTTAGAAAAAAAGGGCAGCTCACTGCCAGCACTGGTTTAATTTTACATAAACACGCTCTTTGAGGCTGAAGCACATCTGACTGGTTTTCAATGTGAAAATAAAATATAAAAACTGTTCTTGGAGTTACTTCTAAAAAGAACTAACATCAGAATTGTCTATTTTGGAAAAATTGGGTTCATTAAATGAATGAACCCAACAACTGTTCCAGAATGATAACATCATGTGTAGGAATGCTATATTTTCTAGGATTTGACATTTTTAGCAACCGAGAATTACTGTATTTTGTAAATGCAAATACCACTACTAAAAACAGAATGCTATAGCTGTAATCCAAGCACTTTGAGAAACCAAGGTGGGCAGATCACTTGAGGTCAGTAGTTCAAGACCAGCCTGGCCAACATGGTGAAACCTCATCTCTACTGAAAATATGAACATTAGCTGGCCGCAACGCCTCACACCTGTAATCCCAGCACTTGGGAGGCCAAGGTGGGCAGATCACCCAAGGTCAGGAGTTCGAGACCAGCCTGGCCAACATAGTGAAACCCTGTCTCTACTAAAAATACAAAAAATGAGCCGGGCATGGTGATGGGCACCTGTAATCCCGGCTACTCGGGAGGCTGAGGCACGAGAATTGCTTGAACCTGGGAGATGGAGACTGCAGTGAGCAGAGATTGTGCCACTGGGCAACAGAGTGAGACTCTGTCTCAAAAAAAAAATAAAACCAGAATGCTATAATTAGAATGACATTTTTTGTTTCCAAAGTCAATATACTAGAGCGACACAAAAATAATAATAAAAGCAAGACAGTTGGTGGTCAAGTTATCTCAGGGTAAATGCTGCAGCTGCTAACACTGCTGGCAAGTATTCTCAGGGAAAAGGGTAAAGGGTTTTAGGTGAAACTCCTAATTCAAAGTAAGTGCTCAACAAATGGTAGCTATTCCACTATCTGCTTAACTGTTAAATGGATATAATAATTACACCTTAGGTGATAATAAAGATTTTGTACTAAATCAGAGGAAATAGCAAGAATTTATCTTATGTAGTTAATGTTAATTCAAAATGTTAATACACCAATTAATTTTCTTCATAATTCACACTGCCTTATTCATGTATACTTAGTAGATTGCATTTAAAAAAAAAAACACCATTTAGTGATCTGAAACAGCTGATGTACAGGAAGCTTTCGGAATCAAGCTGACTCAGAAGGTAGCAAAACAACTCGGTGTTTGGGTACAGAACATGATTTCTATTTTAAATATCTTAATCCTTTAGACTTCAGTTTCTTTACCAGCCAGGATTTGAAATGGAAGGAAGAAGGAAACTCATCAACTTGCCCTTCTCTGATTCTTCATCAAGTGCTGGAGCCAGGGATAAAAAAGACAAATTATTTATTTAGGTTGGTGCAAAAGTATTCCCAGTTTTTGGCATTACTTTTAATGTCAAAAAAACCACAATTACTTTTGCCCCAACCTAATAGATACCCCCAAAATGCATATTTAACTACTGTGCTATACTGCTTCCCACTTAGGGATAAAGACAGGCCTGTGCTAAACAGTCCCAACCAGCCACACTCCAGAAAAGCAACGTGGTACAGTGGTGAAACGTGAGGTCGCTCAGAGCCTGCTGCCTGAGTAGAAATCCAGCTCTGCCACATGTGCTACTGTGAAACCCTGGGGAAATTAATCTTTCTGTGCCTGAGCTTCCTGATCTAGAAAAGGAGAATGGAAACAATACCTGCTTATAAAGTCACAGGAAGATTACATGCCTTAATCCTTGTAACCTGCTTAGAATGGTGCCTGATTATAAGCAGTTGTTATCTACCTTATTGGGCATATGGAAAATATCCTAAGGTTTTAGTTTTTTTTCTTCATCTGTTTGTTAATAGATCTAAAGAAACTTGCCTCATTTGCAACACATTTTTTTGTTTGTTTTAAAAATCTGGTGATATGCCTTTTGTCTCATACACTGACTACTTCAAACATCGCTCATACATGTTTTTGTGGGTTTTTTTTTTTCTATTTCATAGGCATTTCCAGGGATTGAAGGAGATAGTTCCAAATCAAGTTCTTTCCTTGAGGTCTATAAACGTTATTTATCTTTGGGGCAATGGTTCCTAAATCACTAAACTTAAAAAAAGAAAAAAGGCTATAGGAACTGCTTTGTAAGCTGCAGAGAACTGTAAAATAGTAAGGCAAACTCTTACCCAGGGGATTTGGAGTTTATCATGGAGCTAGGCTCAGCATTTCAGGCAAAAATTAAAGACAGTTCAAATTACCCCTGAAAATCCCTTAGAATACAGGACAGTTCTGTTTTTCAGTAAGTTCACTATAGTCACTTTTTTCTCCAGTGTTGGAAAAGATATTTCTTCCATTGAATACCTGATGATGTGATTCTCTTGTATGTAAGCATCTTTTGTAGGAAAAATATGTACAGCATAAACCAAGCATTTTGTATATACCACCTCACTTACTCCTCATAATGACCTTATGAAGTATTATTATTATTATTCCTCTTTTACCTTTGAAGAACTGAGGCAAAGTTAACCACTTTCCAGTGATCACCAGCAGGCAAACTGTGGAGCAGAATCTTGATGACAGTTTTCTTACCACTGAAGCCCCTACTTTCCCTCTACAGCACGTTCTGGCTGCCTAGCATTACTGCTCCATGGCATTGAGGGATACACGTTGCCATTTCCTCTGTTCAAGACTGTTTAGTATCTCTTGGAGAACACACTGACTTTACAGCTCCTCAACTTCAATTCAATACAATATAAAGAAACTAGAGACAGTCCAGAGAAGACTAAGGAACTGGTTTTTCTGAAAGGGGTCTCAAGAGGGATTCTGTTTAAGAGTGGAAAGATTTCAAGTGGAATAGAAAGGGCATTACCGAGTTTAAGGTCCATAAATAAGTGATGCCAGGAAGCTGAGGAAGAATCAGTGCTAGCAGTCTTCACTGGTTGCATCTCTCCTTAAAGATAGGCTGGATGGGCACCCTACAAAGACATCTTTCTAGCTGGTGATTCTAGGAATCCACCCCCAGACATCACTAATAAATGTGGCAAACTGAGAGAGATCAGATACACTCAGCTGATTCCTGGAAAGCCTCTATAAAGGGGGAACAGACGTTACTGTCTTCCCTCTTGTTTAACGATGAGGAAATGAGACCCAGAGACACAATTCACAGGAAAAGTGACTGTTCAACAGGAATTTTTACTGGCCAGGCAGCCCCAAAGGAGCTACTTTACATGTGCAGGGTGCCAAGAACACTACTAAGTGACAGAGGACGCCACTACCTATATGCCAAGTGTCCAGGCCTACCCTCCTGGCCTGGAAGAAGTGCACAAAGGCTACTTAGTCACCCGAATCAGTGGGTTGGTGTGATGAGGTTTGTCAGATTGCTTCTGATGGCTGGTGCCACCAATCTGTGGCTACTGGAGAAGCCCATCTCCTCTATAGAAATAGGCCTGTGAAAGTGATCAATTACTAAAATTGCCTGGTCTGTAATAAAGTCAGGATCCTTTCTTGCGGCCTTGCTCTTTCTAAAGAGTTCTTTGTCTTTCAATTGTTTTTATCGAATTATATATACAATATAGTTCAAGATAAAAAAAGGAAAAAAACAGAAGATGTAAAAGATAAATATCATTTCTAATATCAAAGATGATATATTTAATATACATAATTTTTCCTTAAGAAACTCATATATATAATAGTCCTTCATACAGATAATGGTAACAACAATGTAATAAACTGTGTGCCAGATGCTGTGCCAGTGCTTAATTTGCATCGGCTTGCTTATAAAAGCCAACCTAGAGAGGAAAAGTTTGATACTTCCTCCAGTCCGATCCAGTATGGCACCTTTAAGGGGTCAGACTCTTTTTCCTTTCCTTGAAAAAAAAAAAAAAAAAAAAAGAAGCTTTCCCTAGCAAGCAGACTTGGATGGAGATAATAGGAAAAAAAAAAAAAAATTAAAACAAAAAAAAGAACAAAAAGCTAAATATCTAATGATGCTTAACATTTAAATCATCTTAATTATAGCCTCTGAGGTTGTGGTTAATATTAAAACCTAAGAAAAACCAATGAAAATTAACATGAATGATAAGCCTCTGATCAGTAAGGCCCCTCTGGGCTCTCATAATCTGAAAATTCAACAGTTGCCCACCTCACTTCACCACCAGGCCAATGGTAAAATTAGCAGCCTCATCTCAGAGCTGTTTTTAGAGCTTGTACTTCAGCTGCACTTCGTTTTGATGATCTTCTGTTAGATCTACTGTTCTTTTTAGTTCTGCAATTTTTAGTCTTGTAAGTGTTGGGGGTTTTTTTGTCTTGTACCTGTTAAATATGATACTGCTACAAACATTCTACTAACATTTATGAAAGGTGTAATTTTAAAAAGGCCAACATGTCTAAACAAAATGTTTTCAACTATAATTTCTTAATAGAATTGGGTTTGAAGCATACTATAATATGGAAAAATAATCAATAAAAATCTTAAAGTCCTTACAGAGGAATCCACCTTTTCATCTTGTTTTCTCTCACTTTTGTTGGTTTGTATTTCTATTTTTCAGTGACTTCTCATTTCTCTACTAATTCTGAACATTAATCTCCCCCCTAGAGCTCATATATAATTTGTGCTTTAAAAATCCCTTTAGGCTATGAATTACTATTTTTTATTTACTTTATTATTTAATACATTTTGAGACAGGGTCTCACTTTGTCACCCAAGCTGAACTACAATGATGCGATCACAGCTCACTGCAGCCTCAGCCTCCCATGCTCAAGTAACTGGGCCTACAGGCGCATACCACTGCACCCAACTGATTTTTGTGTGTTTTGTAGAGACAGGGTTTTGCCATGTTGCCTAGGCTGGTCCCAAACTTCTGAGTTCAAGCACTCTGCCCACCTCAACCTCCCAGAGTGCTGGGATTACAGACATGAGCCACTGGTGCCCGGCCAGGCTACTGAGTTTCAAAATGTGTTTTCCTAATTAAAACCTTAGCAACAAGCCCTAATAGAGGGCTTACTATTATAAGACACTTTTTGCATACTATTTTTTTCTCTTTGCACTGTGTTTCAATTCCAGCTATTACTTATAAGGTAGAAAATTAGACATATTCCATTCACTATTCCCACATATTAAAGCAACTGCTGTATCAGAGGTACTTCATATAGTAATGTGCTTTGATGAACTGCATCTCAAACGATTTCCTAGTCCCCTGATCAAATCTCCAGCTCAGGTCCTGCTGCCCTAAGGCCTGCTGGGCTCTTACCTACCTAAAAAAAAATTGTCACTCTCAGTTCTGGAAGCAGCTCTGACAGCTTTTCCACTGACCTGTGTGAAGAGGACAGAAGCACAAGGACTTTCTATGAACAAGATTGCAGGAAGAGTAAGAAGCTGGATAGAGTCTTTACAGCAGCAAGAAGTGAAATGGACTTGGTATTTTAATGAGAGAGTCAGTTTCTGAGAACAAAAAAGGAGCAGGGCAGATAGATGGACAGTGAAAACAAAAGCAAAATGGTTAGAAATAAATTTAGTTGGGAAGACACAAGAATGGCACACTGAATATGCAAAACATTGCAGAAAGAAATTAGAGAAGACCTAAATAAATGTTCATGTATTGGAAGACTTAACATAGCAATACTACCCAAAGGGTTTTATAGATTCTTTAAATTTCCTATTAAAATCCTAATGACCATTTTTAAGACATGGTACAAATCATGACATTCATATGGATTGCAGGGGACCACGAATAATCTTGAAAAAGAAAAAAAAAAAGTTGGAAGACTCATAATTCCTGATTGCAAAACTTACTACAGAAAAAATTACTAAGTAATCAAAACAGTGTGGTTCTGGCATTAAGGATAGACATATAGGCTGGGCTGCATGGTGGCTTATGCCTGTAATCCCAGCACTTTGGGAGGCCGAGGCAGGTGGATGACCTGAGGTCAGGAGTTCAAAACCAGCCTGGCCAACATGGTGAAACCCCCGCTTCTACTAAAAATACAAAAATTAGCTGGACATGGTGGTGCAAACCTGTAATCCCAGCTACTCAGGAGGCTGAGGGAGAAGAATCACTTGAACCCAGGAGTCTGAGGTTGCTGTGAGTTGAGATCACACTATTGCACTCCAGCCTGGGCGAGTGAGACTGTGTCTAAAAAAACAAGAATAGAAAAAGAACAGACGTATAGATCAATATATGGGATAAAATTGAGAATGCAGTAATAACCCATATATCTATAGTCAGTTGATTTCAATAAGGGTGCCAATATTACTCCATGGGAAAAGAACAGACTTTTCAACAAATAGAGCTGAGACAACTGGATATCTACATGCAAAACAATGAAGCTGGCTATATAAAAATATACAAAAACATATCCACAACATACACATAAATTAACCCAAAATCAGAGAGATCCAAGATGGCTGATCACTAGCAGCTCAGGATTGCAGCTCCCAGTAAAGGCGCAGAGAGCCAGCAGACGCCACACTTACCGATACATTTTTGCTGCCCACGGACCAGGACATTCCCAGCGGAGGAGCCCCACGGGGCGCCAGCGCGACCCTTTCGGCTGGCGTGGCTGTTTTGCCAGTGTCTCGGCTCGGCGGCTCTTGGTGCGGAGTAAACGGGACCGAGTCTCCTTTTGGATGATGTTTGGCGCTCTGGGAAGTCAGAGCAGTCCATCCAGTCGATTGAAAAAGGGACTGAGAAGCCAGACCAGAGACCCCCGGGCAGAAAAGACCCACGAATTTCAACGCTGCTGTTTTAGCTAGCGTTGCAGGTCGCACAGTGAAAATTACATAGATTCCAGAGCTGGGAATTAACAAGCTGGACGTCCACTCAGAGACCTAATTTGAAAGTGGGTAATTACAAAAACGACAGATGGATAAAACCATAAAGATGCCAAGAAGCCACCGTAAAAAACTGAGAGCACTCAAAATCAGAAAGTCTCTCCGTCTACAGAGGACGCTAGTTCCTCATCAGTAACAGAACAAGGCTTGATGGAAAACGAGTGTGAAGAATCATCAGAATTAGGCTTCAGAAGGTGGATAATAAGAAACTTCTGTGAGCTAAAAGAATATGTTCTAAACCAATGCAAAGAAACTAATAACTTTGAAAAAAGGTTTGATGAAATGCTAACGAGAATGGACAATT
>PVKP010040897.1:0-19144 GCA_004027715.1 Plecturocebus donacophilus
ATCCTGGGTGAGGGCCAGCGGGCGCCCCGTTATGTGTGTGCGCAGCCTCCCGGCGCCGGGGCGCGCTCTCCCCGCGCGGGCCCTGCGCGACCGTGGGCGCCAGAGGCCCGTTAGCTCGCTCCCCGCAACGTCCTGCCGCGTTCCGGCCGCCAGCCTGCGGGTCCTCGTGGGAGAGGCCTGGGCGAGGCGCGGGGGAGGGACGGGTCCCTGGGGGCGCGCAGCCCTACCCTTCCGCGAAGAGGCGCGGGCGCGTCCCCGAGCGCGGGAGTCGCCGCCAGGCCCACGCCGGCCGGTTAGGGCGAAAGGTGCCCCGGATTGCGCCACCCTTGGGTAGATCCTCTTACCGGAAGATTCCTGTGCCCTCAGGTGGGCGCCCATTCCTGTCCCTTCTCCCTCTTCTCCCGAGCGGGCCGGGGCGAGCGGGTGCCGGCGCCGGGGCTGCCCGAGTGCGAGGTAGGGTGTGGTCCGGGGCATCCCGGGGCCTACTCGCGAACCCTGCTCTCGGGGTCGGGCGCCGGCTGGCAGTCCTGGCGGGGGCAGCCGCAGTCCTGGCCTCAGGCCCTGGGAGGAGGCTGGTGCCTCCCCCGCCCTGTGCCCCCTCCCCACCCCCCGGGGATTCTCGGACTGGATGGGCCTTGGTCGGTTCACGCCGCTTGTTCAGGTGATTCTCACGATGATCCTGGGAAGTAAAAACGGTAGATTCGTAGATGTTTTTTCATCCATCTCGGTTTTGTGGGTGAAAAGACTGAAAATGGAAGACTTGCCAAATAGGGAAAATGTGTAGCGTGGCCTGCCTGCTGGTCCCCTGACAGCTTATTTAGAGCACTTAACTCTCCAGAGGATTCGGGCCTTTTGTATTACTTCGAGAACGCTCATCTCTCCCAGGCTATTCCTAATGATCTGCTAGGGATTATGTGGAATGCTTTATAAGCATTACCCAATTTCATCCTCCTGGTAATTCTGCTAGGTTGGTATGTATTATCGCTGTTTTAGAAGATGAAATAAGAAAGCATGACTAAATGCTAGAGGGATTCTAATGCGCATTGGTTTGCCTAAAAGATACCTGCCCTTTTTTTTTAAATTTTTATTTATTTATTTATTTGCTAATCTCTGTATCGTTCCAATTTTAGTATATGTGCTGCCGAAGTGAGCACTTTTTTTTTTTTTTAAAGAGGGAGTCTCGTTCTGTCGCCCAGGCTGGAGTACAGTGGTGCGATCTCCGCTCACTACAGTCTTCACCTCCCTGGTTCAAGCAATTTTCTGCATCAGCCTCCCTTGTAGCTGGGATTCCAGGGGCGCACCATCATGACCGGCTAAATTTGTTTGTTTGTTTGTTTTTTTGGTAGGTCATATTAGCCATATTAGCCAGGCTGGTCTCAAACTACTGACCTCAGGTGATCTGCCCACCTTGGCCTCCCAAAGTGCTGGGATTACAGGCATGAGCTACAGTGCCTAGCCTACTTTACCTTTTTGACTGTGATTTTTTCCTCTGTAAAGTGGAGATATAATAATTACTTCACAGAGTTGTGAGAAGTGAGTAAAATGATATTATAGATATGCTCTATAAATTTTGAGGCTCCGTCTCAAAAAAAAAAAGGCACTCAATAAATGAAGGCTTCTTTATCTAGGAGACTGAACAATGCCCAAATGGAGCTCTGTCTAAAGAGCTTCTTCCTCTTGTTCTCTATACTTTGAAATGCAATCCATCCCTGATGGGACAGTTCAATTGTCACCTGTACTAGTTTCTATTGCTTCGTAATAAATTACCATAAATATAGTGGCTGCTGTGCTTTGAATGTTTGTCCCCTCTAAAGTTCATGTTGAAAGTTAATGGCCATTGTAATGGTATTGGGAGGTAAGGCCTTAAGAGGTGATTAGACCATGAGGGCTTCACACATGTGGGTTGGTTTAATGTCTTAATAAAAGGGTTTTGGGGAGTGGGCTTGCTCTCCTGGCCCTTCCACTTTTTGTCATGTGAAGATCTAGGCTTTCTCCCCTCCAGCAGGAAAGGCACCATCTTGGAAGAGGACAATGGCCTCACCAGATGCCAAACCTGGCACCTTGATCTTAGCTTTCCATCCTCTACAACTGTGAGCCAAAAAGCTTCTGTTCATTATGAAATGCCCAGTCTCTGGTATTCTGTTTATTGCAGCACAAGCGGACTGGGACAGTGGCTTAAACCAACAGTCATTTGTTACCTTTTAGTTCTAGAGGTCAGAAGTCATAGCAGGCTCAACTGGGTTCTCTGCTCAGGGTCTCGTGAGGTAGAAATCAAGACGTCAGTTGGGTTGTGCTATTATCTAGAGACTCTGGGCAAGAATCAGCTTCCAGGCTCCTCCAGGTTCTTGGCCAGATGCAGTAGATACGAGGTCTCTGTCTCCTTCCTGGCTGTTGAGCAGGAGCTGCCCCAGTTCTTTCCAGGTTCCTTTTCCATCTCAGCAATAGAGGACCTTCCTCAAGCCAAATCCCCCCTCACACTGAATTTCCTTGACTTTTTCTACCACCAGCTGAAGATAACTCTGCTTTTAAAAGGATTCATGTGATTAGATTGGGCCCACCTGGATAAGCCCTCACTTTGCCATGTAAGGCAACACTATCATGAGAGTGATATCTCTTCATATCCACAGAGTCTGTCCATACTCAAAGGGGAAGAGATTCCCGAGGAGGCTGAGATTACAAACGCGTGCCACCACACCTGGCTACTTTTTGTATTTCTTGTAGAGATGAAGTTTTGCCATATTAGCCAGGCTGGTCTGGAACTCCTGGCCTCCAGTGATCTGCCTGCCTTGGCCTCCCAAAGTGCTGGAATTACAGACATGAGCCACCACGCCCAGCTTCCTTACTCATTTCTATCCTTCGATAATTTTTCAGTGAGAGTATTTGGGCAATAAACATTCTAAGTCATTGTTTATTTTTAAATAATTTACCTTTTTCCCCCTTTCTAGTCATCCCTCCTCATCAACCCCTGGCAACCTCTGATATTTTTACTGCCTCCATAGTTTTACCTTTTCCAGAATGTCATATAGTTAGACATTGGGGGCAGGAGTCATTCTTAGAATTCTGCCTACCATATCACGTCTTCCAGAAAGCCCTTTTCTGATCCCTTCTAATGAGAGTTGGCTCCTTCCCCTGCACCCTGTAGCACTACATGCTAACGAATGCATTGTGCTTGCACAGGAGTTGCTGTGATCTAGTCTCCTCTCTCTACAGGGATTAAGAGGCCACTGGCTTTGCTTATCTTCCATTCGTCTTTCTTAGTATTGATTCCTCAAAGTTCCTGAATCATTTTTATGCCAAAATATATTTTGGTATTGTACTATATTTAAATATAGAGAGACACATGAAGTACAAAATCTCAAACTGTTAAAAGAAATGTACAGAGCAATGAAATAAGTGAAGTTCTAGAGGAGAGAAAGTTCTTGAATCTCATTTTTATAAATGTTTTTCATGATACCTTTTGTTGTATCTTCTTGGTGGGTTAAGTATGAAATATCCTTCTTTATTTCTTTTATTGCTATTTCTTTAAATTCTGTGATTGTTTTATTGTGGTATTAACTCTCTTTTTATAAGTGATAAGGTTTATGTCTTATAAAGATCACTTAGGCTGGGTGCGGTGGCTCACACCTGTAATCCCAGCACTTTGGGAGACCAAGGTGGACAGATCATGAGGTCAAGAGACTGAGACCATCCTGGCAACATGGTGAAACCCCGTCTCTACTAAAACCACAAAAATTAGCTGGGCATGGTGGCATTTGCCTGTAGTTCCAGCTACTCAGGAGGCTGAGGCAGGAGAATGGCTTGAACCCAGGAGGCGGAGGTTGCAGTGAGCCGAGATCATGCCACTGCACTCCAGCCTGGCAACAGAATGAGACTCTGTCTCAAAGTAAATAAATAAATAAAAAGATCATTTAACTGGAACTTTAAAATTCAGTCTAAGAGTCTATCTTCTAATTAGCACGTTTACCATTTACATTTATAGTGATTACTAATGTATCTAGGCTTGTCACTACTAATTTTGTGTTTTCTTTTTATTTTTCTTTTCTTTTCTTTTTTTTTTTTAAAGATGGGGTTTCACCATGATGGCCAGGCTGGTCTTGAACTCCTGACCTCAGGTGATCCACCAACCTTGGCCTCCCAAAGTGCTAGGATTACAGGCGTGAGCCACCGCGCCCGGCCTGTGTTTTCTTTTTCATATGCTTTTTTATAACTTTTTTTTCCTACTTTTCTGCCTTCTACTGAATAGAAAATGTTTTTCTTATAATTCTAGGTGCAATATTTTGGTGGTTTCCTTAAATTTTTAACATCAATACCCTTTTTTTCTAACAAAGTTTAAAGTTAATCAGTATTTATATCTTCTTCCTGAATGAGGCAGTAATGTAGTGCATTTCAACTTCCTTCCAAACTGCACTCCATACTTAGTTCGATATTGGTATTTGGTTCAGTTTGTTTTTAAACCTACAAAAAGCCATTATTATTATTACTATTTTTCATTTTTTGAGACAGAGTCTCACTGTATCACCCAGGCTGGAGTGCAGTGTTATGATATCGGCTCACTGCAACCTCTGCCTCCCGGGTTCAAGAGATTCCCATGCCTCAAATTTGCAAGCAGCTGGGACTACAGGTGTTTGCCACCATGCCTGGCTAATGTTTTTTTTGTATTTTTAGTAAAGATGGGGTTTCACCATGTTGCCCATGCTGGTCTCAAATGCCTGACCTCAAGTGATCCACCCACCTTAGCCTCCCAAAGTGTTGGGATTACAGGCGTGAGCCACCACGCCCAGCCTAAGTGATCTTTGTAAGACATACACCTTGTTAGTGGTTAATAAAAAAAATTTTTTTTTGAGATGGAGTCTTGCTCTGTTGCCCAGTTTGGGGTGGAATGGCGTGATCTCGGCTCACTGCAACCTCTGCCTCCCAGGTTCAAGCGATTCTCCTGCCTCAGCCTCCTGAGTAGCTGGGATTACAGGCAGGTGCCACCATGCCTGGCTAATTTTCATATTTTTTGTAGAGACAGGGTTTCACCATGTTGGTCAGGCTGATCTCAAGCTCCTGACCTCGTGATCCACCCGCCTTGGCCTCCCAAAGTGCTGAGATTACAGGCGTGATTGGTCAATACATTTTTATATTTAGCTATACGGTCATGCATAACTTAATGACAGTAATATGTTCTGAGAAATTAGTCATTAGGTGATTTCGTCATTGTGCAAACATCAAAGAGTGTACTTATAAAAACCTAGATGGTTATTTTAAATGTATTTGTATTTTTAAATATGGAAAATCAAATGTCCCAGCACCATACTGAATACTGATCATTTCCCCAAATTGATCTGCAATGCCAATATCAAATGCCACATGTCAGATTTCTATATATGCTTCATTACAATTTTATGGGACCACTGTTGTGTTGCAGTCCATCACAGATTCAAATGTAATTATGTGTTGCATTACTGTATTAATATTTCTGTTCATTCTTATTTTTCATATTCTGTTTCTTCTTTCTTTCTTCTTTCCTTTTTTTGACTGAGTCTTACTCTGTTGCCGAGGCTGGTGTGCAGTGGTGTGATCATGGCCCATTGCCGCCTTGCCCTTATGGGCTCAAGCAATGCTCCCACCTCAGCCTCCCGAGTAGCTGAGATTACAGACGCATGCCACGACACCTGGCTACTTTTTATATTTCTTGTACAGATGAAGTTTTGCCATATTAGCCAGGCTGGTCTGGAACTCCTAGCCTCCAGTGATCTGCCTGCCTTGGCCTCCCAAAGTGCTGGAATTACAGACATGAGCCACCACGCCCAGCTTCCTTACTCATTTCTATCCTTCGATAATTTTTCAGTGAGAGTATTTGGGCAGTAAACATTCTAAGTCATTGTTTATTTTTAAATAATTTACTTTTTTCCCCCTTCCTAGTCATCCCTCCTCATCAACCTCTGGCAAACTTTGATTTTTTTACTGTCTCCATAGTTTTGCCTTTTCCAGAAAGTCATATAGTTAGACTCATACAGTATGTAGCCTTTTCATATTGTTTTTTTTTACTTAACAATATGCATTTTAAAGTTGTATTTCTTTTAAAGTATTGTTTTGGCTATTTGTGTCACTTTGTATTTCCAGATAAATTTTAGAACCAGTTTGTCAGTTCACACACACACTTGTGCATGCACACACACACTTGTGCATGCACACACACATGCACAAATACTTGTTAGGATTTTGGTTGAGATAGTACTGAATATATAGATCCATTTGGGAGAAATTACTATATTTTAAATATTCAGTCTTACAAGTTTATCCTTTCATTTATTACATCATTCTTAATTTTTCTCAATAATGGCTTACACTTTTCTTTGTAGGGGTGTTATACATCTTAGAACCCTATTAGTTTTCTAATTATTCTTCAGTTAGCTTAGTAAATTGTACTTTAGTAGGAATTAGCCAAGTTCGCCTAAGTTTGAAAATTCATTGATGTAAACTTGTTCAAATCATCCTTTAAAAATATTTTTCATGTCTTTGGTTTCTGTTAAGATGTTTCCCTTTTCATTTACAATATCAATTATTTGAACATTCACTTTTTATTCTTTTTAAAAAAAAAAATATATATATATATATTATTGCATTTTAGCTTCTGGGGTACATGTAAAGAACATGCAGGATTGTTCCATAGGTACATACATGGCAATGTGGTTTGCTGCCTCCATCCCCATCACCTATATCTGGCATTTCTCCCTATGTTATCCCTGTCCAACTCCCTAACCCCCACTATCCCTCCCCTCATCCCCTCACAACGGACCTCAGTGTGTGATGCTCCCCTCCCTGTGTCCACGTGTTCTCATTGTTCAATACCCGCCTATGAGTGAGAACATGTGGTGCTTGATTCTCTGTTCCTGTGTCAGTTTGCTGAGAATGATGGTTTTCAGGTTCATCCATGTCCCTACAAAGGACACAAACTCATCATTTTTTATGGCTGCATAGTATTCCATGGTTTATATGTGCCGCATTTTTCTGTCCAGTCTATCATCAATGGGCATTTGGGTTGGTTCCAAGTCTTTGCTATTGTAAACAGTGCTGCAATGAACATACATGTGCATGTGTCCTTATAATAGAATGATTTATAATCCTTTGGATATATACCCAGTAATGGGATTGCTGGATCAAATGAATTGCTTTTTATTCTTGATCATTATCATCAGAGTTTCATCATTTGATTGGGGTTTTCAAAGGGGCCAAGTTTGACTTTGTTGTTGTTCTGTCTTGTGTATTTGTTTACAATTTATATTTTTAAAATTTCCTTCCTTCTGTTTTATTTGAGTTTCTTTTACTGTTTTTATGTAACTTTCTTAGATGGATTCTCATTGGCTCATTGATTTTCAGCTTGTCTATGCTAGTCTGCTGGAGTGAAATGAAAGAGTTACTTTTTTGATTTGTTTTATTTTAAAGTTTTTTAATAACATAAAATTCAAATATATTCAAAAGTAAATGTATCATGATCTTTCACGTACGCATCACAGCTTCAGCTATCAGTGCATGGACATCGTTCCATCTGTATTCTTACTTCTACTCGCTCCCGCTGTCTATTGATTATTTTGAAGAAATTCCACATTATTGTTGCAGTGACAACAAATAATAATTCCTTACTATCATCAAATATGTAGTCAGTGTTTACATTTCCCCAATTCAGTTATCTTCTTTCTCCCTCTCCCCATAGTTTAATGTTCAAATCAGGATTCAAATAAAGTGCATACATGGAAATTGTTGGTGCGTCTCTGAAGTCTCTTATCTGTGTGCATTCCCTACGTCCTTCTCTCGCTCCCTCTTTCCTTTGCAGTGTACTTTTGAAGAAATAAGACCATATGACCTATAGGGTTTCTCATCTTTTGGATTTTTCTAATTGTGTCTCCTGGGTGTCATCTTACCCAGGGATCCGTGGCCTGTTAGGAACGGGGCCACATAGCAGGAGGTGAGTGGTGGGTGAGTGAGCGTTCCTGCCTGAGCTCTGCCTCCTGTCAGATTAGTGGCAGCATTAGATTCTTATAGGAGCACGAATTCTATCGTGAACTGCACATGGGAGGATCTAGATTTCATGCTTTGTATGAGAATCTAATGCTTAATGATCTGAGGTGGAACAGTTTCATTCTGAAACCATGTGTCCATGGAAAAATTGTCTTCCATAAAACTGGTCCCTCATGCCACAAAGGTTGGGGACCGTTGATCTAACCTGTTGTTTGGTTCCCTATATTTCTTGTAAGCCAGTAGTTAGATCAGAGGCTTAATCCTTCAGGTTTGATAGCTTTTGGCAAGGGTTTGTATCCAGTATCTGTAAATAACTCTCAAAACTCAATAATACAGAAACAAACAACCCAATTTAAAAAAATGCATAAAAGATATAAATAGATATATTTCACCAAAGAAGATATATAGGTGACAAATACCTGAAAAGATCCTCATCATTAGTTATTAGTAAATACTTTAATTTTAATTATTTAAATGAATTCATTAATAAAAATCAACTAATATGATTATTACATTACTAAAAATGATTATGAAATTAATTATGAAAATTGCTTGTATTAATGTATTTAAATTTTTATGTTAAATACAAATTAACAGTACAATGAAACATCACTGTCTGATTAGTAATCTAATTAGAATGGCTATAATGAAAAAAGACCATACCAAGTGTTGGCAAGGATGTGGAGGACCTGGAATCCTCATACACTGCTGGTGGAACATAAGATGGTGCAAATACTTTGGAAAATAGTTTGAAAGCTTTTAAAAAAGTTAAATATATACCTACTATATGACCACTCCTAGTTATCTACCCAAAAGTAATGAGAACATGTGTCTAGGCAGACCTATACACTAATGTGTTCATAACAGCTTTATTTCCTTTTGTTTTTTTTAAGATGGAGTTTCATTCTTTTTGACCAGGCTAGAGGGCAGTGGCATGATTTTGGCTCACTGCAACCTCTGTCTCCTGGGTTCAAGCTATCCTCCCACCTCAGCCTCCCAAGTAGCTGGGATTACAGGTGTGTGCTACCACACCTGGCTCATATTTGTGTTTTTAGTAGAGATGGGGTTTCACCATGTTGGCCAGGTTGGTCTTGAACTCCTGACCTCAAGTGACCCACCTGCCTTGGACTCTCAAAGTGCTGAGATTACAGGCATGAGCCACTGTGCCTGGCCTAACAGCTTTATTTGAAATACCTCAAACTGAGAACAACTCAAAGGTTAATCAGTAGATTAATGGACAAACAAATTGTGGTACATCCAGACAATAAATACTATTTAACAATCACAATAACAACAAAAAAATGAAATATTGAGATACATAAAAACATAGATGAATCTCTAAAATAATTATGTTAAGTGCAAAAAGCCAGCTCCTCCATGTATAAACTGTATGATTTCATTTATGTAAAATTCTAGAATATGTAAGGTAATCTATAATGAGAGAAATCAGTTGGTGGCTACCTGGGGATGGAGTCAGGGAGGAAGGAAAAAGAGGTAGGGATTTCAAAGGGTGTTGAATGTTAGGCTGAAACCTAATCCCCAGTGCATTAATATTAAGAGGTGTGGTCTTTGGGAGGGGATTAGGTAGTGAGGTCTCTGTCCTCATGAAGGGATAAGTGCCTTTATAAAACAGGCCCAAGGGAGCTTCTGCCACGTGAGGACAATGCAAAAACGTGCTATCTATGAAGCAGAGAGCCCTCACCAGACACCAAATCTGCTAGTGTCTTGATTTTGGACTTCCCAGCCTCTGGAACTGTAAGTAATAAATTTCTATTGTTTATAAATCATCCTATCTAAGGTATTTTATTATAGTAGCCTGAATAAACTAAGACAAAGGGGCACCAGGAAACTTTGGAGTGTGATGGAGATGTTCATTATCTTGATTGTTGTGACATCTTTTCACAAGCTTGTGCATGTGTTAAAGTTGTCACTTTAAATAGTGCAATTTTTATATGTCAGTCATACCTCAATGTGGTTGGCAGAATAATGGTCCCCAAAAGAAGTTCAAGTCTTAGTCCCCAGAACCTGTGAATGAATATGTTACCTATATGGCCAAAAGGAATTAAGGTTACAGATGGAAATAAGGTTGTTAATCGGCTAACCTTAAAATAGAGAGATTATCCTGGATTTTCGGAGTGGGCCCAGTGTAATCACAAGTGCCCTTAAAAGTGGAAGAGGAGGGAGAAAAGTTGGTCAGAAGGATGATGCCACTGGAGAGGGATTTGAGTTGGCTTTGAAGGTGGAGGCCATGAGTGAAGGGAAACAACAGCTTCTAGAAGCTAGGAACAGCCCTCAAGTTTCAGTCAAAGAAAATGGGGATGTTGGCTCTGCATCTAAAAGGAACTGAATTCTGCCAGTATCAAGGAAATGGATTCTCTCCTAGAACTTCCAGAAAACGGAAGTTCTGGAAATTTCCCTTCCAGAAAGGGAAGTTTTGGAAGGTGTCAGCCTTAATTTTAGTCCAGTGAAACCCATACTGCAAAACTGCAAAATAATAAGTTTGTGTTGTCTCAAGACATTAAGTTTATGGACATTTGTTACAGCAGCAAATTAATATGCTCAATAAAGCCATTTTTTTTTTTTACAATGAATCTATTTTTAAAATAGCACCTCACAGACAGTGTTGCATACTTCTGTCGGGAGGCATATAGAGTCTGTTTTTCTATCTGTGATGTTAGCTGCCATCAATCGCCTAGATTATTGCCTAGAACCATTAAGTCATCATCACTTCCTAGTGACGGCCTCTCAAGGCACAACATTTCCTTCTTAGTTAATTCAACCAAACTTCCTCCTGAGATTTCTACTTATCGAATCTAAGCCCTTTTCTATGCTGCAGCTCCTTAAATATTTGAAGACATGTCCTTACTTTAAAAAATCATTTTATTATGGAAAAATGGAAATACATACAAAAATAGAAAAATATAATGAACCCCTTTATGCCCATTTCTTATCTTCAACAATTATCAATTCTAGACCAATCTCATTTCATTTATACCCTCATCGACTGCTTCCATCCTTTATTATTTTGAAGCAAATCCCAGATCTCATATAATTTTACTCACATCATATAGTTCTGCATGTATAACTAGAAGAGAACTTAAAAATAACCACAATATTATTATTACTCTTACATTTACAATAATCTCATAATATCATTAACTATTCAATGACTTACTTCCATTGGTTGAGCATATAATCTATGTCTTTATTTTTGAGACAGAGTCTCAGGCGGGAGTGTAGTGGTGCCATCTCAGTTCACTGTAGTCTTGACCTCCCAGGCTCAAGTGATCCTACCACTTCAGCCCCCTGAGTACCTGGAACTACAGGTGCCTGCCACCATGCCTAGCTAATTTTTGTATTTTTTTGTAGAGATGAAGTTTTACCATGTTATCCAGGCTGGTCTCAAACTCCTGGGCTCAAGTGATACACCCACTGCAGCCTCCCAAAGTGCTGGGATTACAGGCGTGAGCTACCACACCTGGCCTCATGTGATCTTTTTTTTGGAAACAGTTTTTATGAAGAGATCTTTCTGACTTTTTTTTTTTTAACCAACATCAGACACTCAGAAGAGGGGTAAATAATTTCACCTCCAAGTTGCATATGTGACAATTTTTGTGCATGTGATAATGATAGATATAGGCTTACTGGGAAAGCTGAGGAACCATGTATACTTTGTCATTGGCAAAAACCTCATTCAGATTTACAAAACGATGTTAAAATGTAAAAACAGATGTCTTTATATAATTCACAGTTATATAACGTCATTTTTTAATCCACTGAAAGTTTATTTTTGTAAATGCTTTATTGTTATAATTTAATTCAGTTGTTCATAACTATTCCAACTATATGTATAAATGCATACAATTTGCAGTGTTTTTGCATATGTAGCAGGTATTTAATACTTGTGATATAATAATAAGTCTGTTATTCCCTGGGACTGTCTTACAAAGCTCCACTTCCTACACATCCTGATACGCTTCTTAGCAACTACTCCATGGGTGCCCTTGTTCCCCCCAGAACTGCTACTGCTGCTTGAAGCATCTGGGTGGCATTTTGTTTGCAGTTAGAACACCTACACCCAGAGATTCTCCCTGCCCTCTTTGCAGCCCTTCTGTTGTGAAAAACACCTCTTCTCTGAAGCACAGTGAGTGAGCAGCTGGGTGATCTCATTTCCCAGCATTCTAGTTAACTGTTTGGGTTCTAGATACAGAGTTGACCACATGCTATGCACCCTATCTTGGTCTTAGACCATTTTGATAGTTGGTAGCTAGGTTGCCTTTTCTTGTCCTCTTCCAGTGCTGTGGCAGGTGGCCAGCCTCCTCCCTGAATTTTTTTCACTTGCTTGCTCTTTGCTGAAAGACATCCTTTTACTCTTTTCCAAAATGGTTAACTCAAAAACCAGCATCTCCCCAGATTCAAAAGAGGCAAAGAGTCTCAGTTTGTTTGTGCTGCTATAACAAAATAGCTGAGACTGAGACTGAATTGTTTAAAAACAACAGAAATTTATTTCTCATAGTTCTAGAGGCTACCAAGATCAAGTCACCTGCATCTCCTCAGATGTTGCTTTGTGTTCATGTCCTTTGCAGGGACATGGATGAAGCTGGAAACTATCATTCTCAGCAAACTAACTCAGGAACAGAAAACTAAACACCACATGTTCTCACTCATAAGTGTGAGTAGAACAAGGAGAACATATGGACACAGGGAGGGGGGAACATCACACATTGGGCCTGTTGGGGGTAGGGGACAATGGGAGGGAGAGCATTAGGACAAATACCTAATTCGTGCGGGACGTAACACCTAGATGATGGGTTGATAGGTGCAGTAAACCACCGTGGCACATGTGTACTTATGTAACAACCTGTATGTTTTGCACCTGTATCCCAAAACTTAAAGTAAAATTTAAAAAATAAATTAAAAAAAAAAAAGAAAATGAAAGCAATGCACCTTTGA
The DNA here is from genome assembly GCA_004027715.1 of Plecturocebus donacophilus. Classification (NCBI taxonomy): domain Eukaryota; kingdom Metazoa; phylum Chordata; class Mammalia; order Primates; family Pitheciidae; genus Plecturocebus; species Plecturocebus donacophilus. Next base: position 12,958 of record PVKP010040897.1, read on the forward strand.
GAGAAAATGTTCTCAATACACGTCTGTTAATGGGCATTTTCCCAGGATCTATAAAAAAATTCTTACAACTCAATAGTAACATAAATAATAAAATATGGGCTTAAAACTTGGACAGATATTTCACAGAAAAGTACGATGGCCAATAAGCAAATGAAAAGATGCTTCTCAGAAGTTATCAGACAATGTCAACTGTTCTTAAATATGTGGAGCAACTGGAACTCTTTTGTACATTGCAGGTGGGAATGTGAAACAGTACAATTATCTTGGAAAAGTCTGCCAAGTTTTAAAATAATAATAAAGGTAAACATACACCCACCAATTCTATTACTAGGTATGTATCAAAGAAAAGTGAAAACAGGCCGGGTGCAGTGGCTCCCAGTACTTTGGGAGGCCAAGGCAGACGGATCACTTGAGGTCAGGATTTCATAACCAGCCTGGCCAACATGATGAAACCCCCAACTCTACCACAAAAATACAAAAATCAGCTGGGCCTGGTGGTGGGTGCCTGTAGTCCCAGCTACTGGGGAGGCCGAGGTGGGAGAATTGCTTGAACTCAGGAGGTGGAGGTTGCAGTGAGCTGAGATAATGTCACTGCATTCCAGCATGGGTGAGAGAGTAAGACGCTGTCTCAAAAAAAAAAAAAAAAAAATGTGAAAACGTGTTTCACAGAAAGGCTTGTACATAAATGTTCATAGCAGGTTTATTCACAATAGCCAGAGAAATAGAAAACAACCCAAATATCTCTCTGTACAAAAATCGTGATACATATAAATAATGGAAAATTACTTAGCCACAATAAGAAATGAATTACTGATATATGCAATAACATGAATGAATCTCAAAAGATTATGCTGACTAGTGAAATTTGCTAAGAGAGTAGGTCTTAATGTTCTCACCACACATGCACAAATGATAATTATGTGAGGTAATGGGTGTGTTAACTAACTTGATCATGGTAATCAGTTTATCATTTATATGTATATCAAAGCATCATGTTGTATACCTTAAATATATATAATTGTATTTGTCAGCTATACCTCAATAAAGCTTGAGAAAACCTTTATACACTTAAAAAATGTAACACCCTAAGAGGTAAACAGATAACAATCCTGCTTTGCACAATACAAGCAAGATTTCATCTTATTTGTATGCCTTTTAAAATTTTATATAAAAATGAGACTGAGGCTGGGAGCGGTGGCTCACACTTGTAATCGCAGCATTTTGGGAGGCCAAGGCGGGCAGATAACCTGAGGTCGGGAATTTGAAACCAGCCTGACCAACATGGAGAAACCCAGTCTCTGCTAAAAACACAAAATTAGCCAAGTGTGGTGGCACATGCCTGTAATCCCAACTACTCAGGAGGCTGAGGCAAGAGAATCGCTTAAACCTGGGAGGCAGAAGTTGTGGTGAGCTGAGATTGCGCCATTGCTCTCCAGCCTGGGCAACAAGAGCAAAACTCTGCCTCCAAAAAACAAGCAAACAAAAAAAAGACTGAAAATTGAAATTTCTCTTTGAGAAACAGATACTTATCTGTGCAGAGTACAAGTATTTCAAATTATAATTCCCCCCAAAATATAACAACAACAAAAACAGTATGCTGAGCAAAAGAAGTCCAACACAAAAGAGTATGTACTATTTCATTTTATTCATATAACATTCTGGAACATGCAAAACTACCCTCTGGCATCAGAAAGCAGATCGACAGTTACCATTGTAGGGAAGACTAATACAAAGGGGTCTGAGGATGAAAGAAATGTTATATAGCTTGAGATGTAAACTACACCTCAATAAAGTTGATTTAAAAAATGAAGAACACAGGCTTTTGCATTAGAGGGACCTGTTACTACTTCTCACTTGTACCCCTTGTATAAGTTACTTATCTAATTTCAAATTTTATCTGTCAACTGGGAATATTAATAGTATCAATTTCATAGGGTCATTGTGAGATATAATAAGATATTATATGTTGTATACTTTCAAGATCTGTCTTGGAACTTAAAAATCAAAGGTAGTTCCTATTACTACTACATACACATGGTTTTTTCCTAATCACATCATGAAAGAATGCGGTTCATAATTCAGCCCATTTGTCAGAGGAGCTACCTTTATAAATCTCATCGTAGATGTGCACCTTTGCCCACCACCCACAGATCAGGCAGGCAGAACATACAGACCACACTCTGGAAGAGCACCTTCTTTAACGCCAACTGTCAGCAGGGAACTTGGGCTAAACTTCCTCTCCCAGCTGAGCTAGAGTATGACACTGCATGCCTGGATGCAGGGAGGGACCCAGCCTTTTAATACGAATTGAGATTTCTTTGGAGCAGAGCTACACAGTTAAATCCAGGCTGACTCAAGTAAAAATGGGCTCATCTGACCGAGCTAAGTGTCAGAACAACAAGTCTGTCTCAGATTCATCTGTGGTGTTATGTTTCATTAAGGTTTTCTGCCCTTCTTGTCTAGGACAGCTTGCTTGGCAACTTGAGCCTGCCCTGCCCACAATTTGGTTCTCTGCCACTTCCCTTATGATTACTATCTCAGTAACAGCTCCTGTCTGAACACTCACACACTGCTTTAATCACAGCCTGACTAGCCAGCTCCGCACCTCCTCCTGCAGAACTTCTTGCCCAGATGGCTGCTGCCTTCTTGCCCAGATGGCTCTTCTCTTGGAGCCACCAGAAGTGTGAACCCTTCAGACTGTACTTGTACTCCTGCTGGCACCTGGGAGAAGCTCGAAGAATTTTTTAGATTAAGCTTAACTGAACTTCTAATCTGAAGTATCAGAGCTGCATTCCATCACCCCGGCAAGAGATTTCAGTCTAAGATAAGAATTGAGGATGCATAATGGGTTGAGATTAAGACTGGGGCTTGATGAAGCGGGGTTTGATACAGCTCGTGCAGTACAGTGCCTTACTCGTCTTTGTATCTCCTGTTTTAGAGGAAGCCCTTTCTGTTTGCAAGTTTCCTCTCTTTTCCTCCTTTTTTGATTCCATATGTTCACTTGCCTTTGGATATTGCTCAAGTTAATTTAAAACACACCCAGCGATGACAACACACAGACTCTTTCTCTTTGTTTCTTTAGGCAATATTGCATAGTGGTTTTTACCTAAGGCAGGCATAGATTTGAATCATCTCTGCTATTTATTAGTTAATTTGGGTGAGACTCTCTGCTCTAGCTGTTCTGGCCTTTCTTCTGCCTCTCCGGCAGGCCAAGCTCACTTTTTCAGGGTCTTTGCATTTGCTCTTCTCTCTGCCTGAGACCCTTTTCATCTAGGTCTTCTGAGGATAATTGAGGATAGATTTTTTTTTTTTAATTGAGATGGAGTCTCGCTCTGTCGCCCAGGCTGGAGTGCAGTGTCGCCCAGTCTGGATCTTGGCTCACTGCAACCTGCGCCTTCTGGTTTCAAGCGATTCTCCTGCCTCAGCCTCCCAAGCAGCTGGGACTACAGGTGTAAAACCACACTCAGCTGATTTTTGTATTTTAAGTAGAGACAGGGTTTCACTCTGTTAGCCAGGATGGTCTTGATCTCCTGACCTCGTGGTCCGGCTGCCGTGGCCTTCCAAAGTGCTGAGATTATAGGTGTGAGCCACTGTGCCCGGCCCGAGAATAGTTTCTTCTTGTCACTCAGATCTCAGTTCAAATGTCATCTCTTTGGATAGAACTTTTCTCCTCATTATTTCGAAAATGCTTCACCTCAGTCACTATTGCACCATCTTACTTTAGTGTCTTTGTAGCATTTGTCTTATTTACTTGTTTATCATTTGTCATCCCTAATTAGAATAAAAACTTCTAAGCCAGGCACGGTGGCTCGCACCTGTAATCCTAGTACTTTGGGAGGCTGAGGCATGTGGACACCTTGGGCCCTGGAGTTTGAGACCAGCCTGGGCAACGCAACTAAACCTAATCTCTCTAAAAAATACCAAAATATTAGCTGGGCATGGTGGCATGCACTTGTAGTCCCAGCTACTCTGGTGGTTGAGGCAGGAGGATCACCTAAACCAGGGGAGATTGAGGCTGCAGTGAGTCATGGTCATGCGACTTCACTCCAGCCTAGGTGATGGAGTGAGACCCTGTCAAAAAAAAAAGAGAGAATAAAAACATCTAGAGAGCAGGGCAGGGCAGGAGGAACGTATCTGTCTTTTTCACCACTGTATCCCTAAAGTTTAGAATTGTACCCAGCGCATACATATCAGGTTTTTAGAAAGTTATTTACTGAATCAATCAGTAAGTTAGCATCTCTAAGCTTCAGTTTCTCTCTATCTGTAAAATGGAGATAATAGTACTTTCCTATAGGGTTAATGAAGATAATATGAGGAAATGTTTGTAAAGGGCTTAGCATGATGCCTGACATACAGTAACTGTGTTATAAATGGTGGACATAGTTATTATTTCTGCCTGCATTTCCCCTCTCCTGAGTATATAAGTTCCTCTAGAGCATAGATGATGTCTTATTTACATATTTCATATTACTATGCATATAGTAGACAATAAAACTTAGTTTCTATGAAATAAAATTTCTTCCTAGTAAATCAAGGCTTCAAATAAGCGAAATAGAAAATACACCAGCTGAACCAACCTCAGGTGATGGGCTTATCTTTTGGACTCAGTTAATGAGCCCTCCTCCCAATGAGGGCTTTCCTGACTGTCTCCTCCTGGGAGAGTCAGGGTATAAGGTAACTATCCCTGTGTGGGCTTCAGCCAGAGCACCAGTGCATTTGATTTCACTCGTGCTCGTAGGTATGTTTTCCTCTGCTAGATTGCATGTGCTCTGAATTACTTACCTTTGTATCCCCGCTGGCTGGCCCCTTGCCTTCTTGTACTCGGTAGAGATGTATTGAAGAATAGAACAGTGGTAAAGGAACAATAGCACAGAAGTTAAGAATGTAGACTCTGGACTCAAAGCATCTGGGTTCAAATCCTAACTTCTGCCACTTTCCAGCTGGGAGGCTTCAGACAAGTTACTTAACCTCTGTGTCCCTCAAGTTCCTCATTCATAAAGTGAGGAGAACAAAAGTACCAATCTCACAAATATGGCAATGAAAAGAAATCCTACCTATAGTCTTCTTAAAATAACGCTTTTTTTTTTTTTTTTTTTTTGAGACAGAGTCTCGCTTTGTTGCCCAGGCAATCTCAGCCCACTGCAACCTCCACCTCCTGGGTTCAAGCAATTCTCCTGCCTCAGCCTCCCGAGTAGCTGAGACTACAGGTGTGCACCCCCACACCCAGCTAATTTTTGTATTTTTAGTAGAGATGGGGTTTCACCATGTTGGCCAGGCTGGTGTCGAACTTCTGACCTCAGATGATCCGCTCGCCTCGGCCTCCCAAAGTTCTGAGATTACAGGTGTGAGCCACTACACCTGGCCAAGTGCCTTAAATTTTATGTGTACTTCATTTTCACAGATGTGCCCCAGACAGTGACTGGCTCATAACAGACATCCGGTCATGTTTATTGAATTAAATTGCAAACTTTAATGTAAATTTATATTCAGGGGTAAAGAAAAGCATGTTTATTTATTTATTTTTGTTGGTGGGACTATAGGTGCATGCCACCACGCTGGGCTAAATGCACATTTAAATGGACAAGGAGAACCTGCTATAGTTGGTTCTTTTGTATAAGCATGCTTTGATTGTTTTTTTCAATTTCATATTTATTTATTAGATATGGTAAATGTGATGTATGTTTGAAAATATATTTCAGAAAGCAATTACTTTAAGAAAAAAAAATCTTCAGTGATTACAGTTTGAGGACTCACCAGTTTGAAGTGAAAATTCTCTCTCAGCAGATACTCTCCTTTTTCAGTTTTGTAGTCTTCTAAATTTACCTTCTCAGCGGACCTTTTAAAATCTCCCTCTGGACCTTAACTAGACCAGTAAAAAACAAGCTTGGCCAAGACTTTTAGAAATGTTAGTCTCGGGAGTCTCCCTGAATCTGTTCTGGGGTTCAGGGATTGCCCAATAAAATACAAAAAAATGTTACTCTTCCTCAATTAATCTACCCTGGGCAACAATAGGGGGCAGGGCAAAGTATTCTCAACTGTCAATTAATAACTAACTTAAATGTTACACATGACAGTTAATAGAAGTGAGTTATGGATTCATCCTAAGTGGGGTTTAAATGGTGATATAAAATCATCTGGTTTGTTTTTCCTTTTCTAATTGTTTATCTTTTTTTTTTAGAATGAAAGA
>PVKP010040898.1:0-19131 GCA_004027715.1 Plecturocebus donacophilus
GTTTGGTGTTGACTTTTAACACACAACATCAAATGCCAATTCATGAAAATATTGATAACACAGACTTTATAAAACTAAATATTGTACTGTGAAAAACTGCATTCAGAAAAAAAGACAAGACAGACCTGAAAAGATATTTACAAAATACATACGTGATTTTAATACTGGGTAAACACCTGAACAGATACCCAGCCTAATATAATACACCGATTAGTAGGCTGGGCATGGTGGTTCATGCCTGTCATCCCAGAACTTTGGTAGGCTGAGAAGGGTAAATCATGTGAGGTCAGGAGTTCTAGATCAGCCTGGCCAATGTGACAAAACCCCATCTCTACTAAAAATACAAAATACAAAGAATTAGCCAAGCGTGCTGGCGGGCACCTGTAATCCGAGATACTTGGAAGGCTGAAGCAGGAGAATCGCTTAAACATGGGAGGTGGAAGTTGCACTGAGCCAAGATCGTGCCATTGCACTCCAACCTAAATGACAGAGAAAGACTCCATCAGAAAAAAAAAAAAAAAAAAGATGTTAATAACATATCTGGTATATGTTGACATGTTAATACGAGGATAAACTAGGTTGAGTCTACACAGGAAATCTGCATTTTCTTCACTATTTCAGTGTGAATCTAAAACTAATTTAAAATAAAACCTTTCTTAAAAAATTGAAATTTTTTTTCAAATATCTGCTTATTTCTACTAATAATAAGTAGTAATTGACACTATTTTTTAGAATAAGAGCATTAATGATGCTGCAAAGTAAATTATGCAAACTAATACATAATTTCAAAGAAATGCCTCTTTTACATGTTTTATGTTAAAATAACACACATAAACGTATTTCTCCCATCTTTTTTCTTGTGGTGTGGTTCACTCTCTAGGAAAGCTGGTCACCTTATAACCAGGGAAAAAAATCATATTTTGGAGACTATTTCAATTTACGGCTGAATGTTTTCAAAAGTATAACTTAAAAAAAAAAAGTTAAAATAGCAAATTGATTGTGACTGGATCACTTATTCTAATGAATGCTTGTCTTTGTTTGGTTTCCCGGAATTCCTTTTAGCCACAAAACAATAAAAACAAATACTCACCATTGGAAAAAAAATATTCAAAGACAGAAAGACTGTAAACGGATTTTTGTGACTACAATTATTCAATGTTTCATCACGATGCTTTCCAAAACAGAAGAGTTTAAAGGGCTAGTCAAAGTTATTTCCCTAAAGATGCTTTGCAGAAATTGATGAAACTAGAGAAACAAAAGTGGCAGGACATTCAATGTGACTTTAGATGTCACTGTGTCTTTTGGGAAAAAATAATTCACCTTTTAGAGGATGATAAAGAATTACTGGAAGCCCAGACTCTGGAATGTTTCTACATTTGGATGTCAATATAACTAATAATGAATATAATGATAAAAAGGGATCTGTGCTTTATTTGTATAACAAAATACCAAAGCAGTATTTAATGCTCCAAGGAAAACAAGTTACACCTGAAATACAGTTGACAATATCAGAATCAAAATATGTTTCCTGGCCAGGCATGGTGGCTTATGCTTGTAATCCCACCACTTTGGGAGGCCAAGGCAGGTGGATCACCTTAGGTCAGGCGTTTGAAACCAGCCTGACAAACATGGAGAAACCCCATCTCCCCTAAAACAAAAATTAGCCAGGTGTGGTGGTGCATGCTTGTAATACCAGCTGCTAGGGCGGCTGAGGCAAGGGAATCATTTGATCCCATGAGGCAGGGGCTGTGGTGGACCAAGATCACGCCATTCCTCTGCCCTACTGCATGTGTAAAAATGCAGACTCACTAAGCTAGACTAAATTGTGTATTCAGTGGGTTGATCAATAATTTAAAAGAATGCAACCTTTTATCTCTTACCTACTTCTGACCTGGAAGCACCCCCTCTTCCTGCCTCTAACCGTTCCACCTTACTGGACCAAGCAACTGTACATCTTACACATACGAATTAGGGTCTCATGTCTCCGTATAATGTATAAAAGCAAGCTCTACCCTGAGCACCTTGGGCACCTGTTGTCAGGACCTTCTGAGGCTGTATCATGGGCATGTCCTTAACCTTAGCAAAATAAGCTTTCTAAATTGACTGAGACCTGTCTCAGATATTTTGGGCTCACAAACCACAATCACCATAGTGTGACAGTTAACTACAGCATTCAGTACAGAGATGTGCTATACAGGTTTGTAGCCTGGGAACAATAGCCTATACCATATAACTTAGGGGTGGAGGGGGCTACACCATCTAGGTTTTGTAAGGACACTCCATGGTGTTCGCAGAAAGATGAAATCACTAAGGACAAATTTCTCAGAAAGTATCCACATTGTTAGGAGATGCTTGAGTGTATGTTAAATGGTTAAAGCCTAGGAATTAAAAAAAAAAAAAAGGAAACTCAACTCCTGTTATGGATTAATAACAAAGCTTAACAAGGTTAACATACCTCATCTAATCTAAGATGCCAATGATCAAAAGACATTATTTTATGCACCATCACAAATTGGTTGCCAATTAACCCGACTTTCTGAATAACAACAAATATGTGAATTTACTTCTATTAATGCCAGGAAAGTAAAATGAAAATGAACTACAGTTATGACATGTTAAAGCAAAAAAGGAGTAGGCTGTTAGCCTGAGGTCTTCCCTAAACAAATGGAAACCGAAATTGGTGGCATTTAAACTGACAAAAAAATTAACCAACCAACCACAGTCAGTGATAAAAAGCCCAGCCACCAGTTGGCTGTATGACTAGGGACACTGAGGGAACCATCCCACAATATGCATTCGCCTACCTGGAGTCAATGAGAACCCTCACTTAGCCCCAAACCGTTTTCCATTTGGAGCTTCAGCCGTGATTCATGAATCATTCCTTTGCTCAAATAACTATTTTATTTGGCCTAAAATTCTTCTAATCCCTAAACCCTAACCCTCACTCTAACCCCTAACCCTTATTTTCCACGTTTGCATTGATATGTCAGCGTTGACTTAGTATTAACAGTGTTGTACCGGCACGGCTTCGTGGGTAGTGCAGGTTTTATATTAACATTTTTGTACTGAGGCTTTGCATTCGCATTACAGGCATTTTCTACAAGAGCACTGTGGGTGCCGTATTCGTATTTCGGTTGTCATACCTGCCTTGGGAATGCTCTATTTGTGTTTTGGGGCTACGGTGTGGACTTCGCACTGCGGCCGCCTGGCATTGGGAGGGGAGAACCTCGGTGTGCAGGATTCAGTGGCTTTTGGTATCGAGTTTTCCACACCGAGACCTTCTTACTAGTCTCTGACCCTCAGCAGTCCGGGCTGCAAACAAAAAGGATTTCACTCACCGTGAACGCGGCCCGGAGTTGTCCCAAACTGAGGCAGTGCCTCCAAGGTCTGTGCCAAGAACGCGGCTCTGCCTTTGCGTGCCAGCCGGGTGTGTGCTGAGGAGAACACAGCTCCACCCTCACGGTGCTCCCCTGAACCCAACCCTGGAGTCTCTAGGGAGGAGGACGCAGCTCCGCCCTCCCACTACCCGCAAGATCTGTACTGAGAAGAAGGAAACTCTGCAGACCGCACTGGCACCCCGCACACCGGCGCTGACGCCACGCACGCAAGCCGCGCTGTAACGGCACGCACTCATGCCAGGGCTCTGACGCCACGCACCCCAGCGATGTGAATGTGCGCTCTCACGCCGCCGTTCTGACGCCACGCACGCCGGCGCCGTGACGTCACGCTCGGACGCGGGCGCCTTGACGCCAGGCACGCACGCCGCGCTGTGACGCCGCGCTCGCACGCCGGCTCTCTGACGGCGCTCTGGCACGCCGGCGTTCTGTCCCCACGCTCGAACGCCGGCGCTCTGATGCCACGCACGCCGGCGACGTGACGGTGCGTTCTCACGCCGGCGTTCCGACGCCACGCACGCCGGCTCCGTGACGTCGCGCACGCACGCCGGCGTTCTGACGCCACGCACGCCGGCGCCGTGATGCCGCGCACGCAGACCGTGCCGTGACGCCGCGCTCGCAGGCTGGCGCTGTTTCGGCGCACTGGCACGCCGATGTTCTGACCCCGCGTTCGCACGCCGGCGCTCTGACGCCTAGCGCTGCGGCGTTACGACGCCACGCTCTCACGCTGACGTTCTGACGCCACGAACGCCAGCGCCGTGACGCCGCGCTCGCACGCCGGCGTTCTGACGCCATGAACGCCGGCGCCGTGAGGCTGCGCTCTCACGCAGGCACTGTGATGGCGCGCTGGCATGCGGGCGTTCTGACCCCACGCTCGCACATGCGCTGTGACGCCATTCACTCCGGAGGCCGAGCCTCAGGAATCTGAAAAGGCAATCTCGGTCGCCCCCTCTTGGCGGCTAGGGTCAATGCAGGGCCCTCTTATGGTGCGGTGACGGCATCCCCTGCTGGCAGTCGGGGCACTTTTATAAATATAACTTTTAATAATATTTAGACCTTTTCCTGTGAGCAAAATTAGTAATTATTACAGTAGCATAAGCCAGAAAAACAAAACAAAAACGCTTGTATCTCTAGGGTTGGGGACAGGAGACCGGGATCTAAATACTTCTAAAATGTTTTCGGGCTACAGTATGTCCATTTCAAAGTCACATGTTAACTTTAATTCTAAATTTATGCTAGAATCAATTCCTAATACTGACAAAACTTGTACAATTTTAATTCTGTTCATAAGGTGAGGGTTTAATGTGGGAAATTTGAAAAAGAAATAGTCATAAATAATGAGCAAGATTTTCTACTTTTGAGACTTTTTTATCCAATGAATTATTCATTGGATGAAGACATTAAGTATTGATTAGTAGGACAACCATGTAATTGCTTGTACAAACAGGGACACTTTTGAGAGTAAAAGAGGGGTTCTATTGATAATTGTTTGAACACATGTAAATGAAGACTTTCCAAACAAACCGATACCTATGGATTCCCTATTAGAAAGCTTTATAGTCATATCGTCCAGTGTGTATGCTTAGTGTGATAGTGTCAGGGAGCAGTGTTCACAGGTATGTTGTTTAGGAACAATTATCAATATTATCAGCTCATAGGATGAATAATCCAGGGAGGCACTTCGCATTAGGAAGAGTGAACATACGAAGAAGGAAACTACAGCAATAAGGCTTTTCTAAAATAAACATCTTAGGGAATTTGTTGAAATTGAATATATAAGTTTTAATTGTATTTTAATTGAATAATTTACGGTAAATTTTCTACTAAAACATCTAAGATTAAAATCATGAAAGTGAAAGACACAGAATTAATCTTATTTGATACTTTTAATTCTATAATAAGATGATTTTTGCATGAATTTCTTTTGATTTTATTTTTCTGTCTAAAATAGGGAAATATTAGCAGATATAATTGTCTGTTATCTATACCATAAAGACATTGAAATATTCTACTGAATTTTCTGATTATTATAATGTTATAATGCTATTTTACATAACAAAAAAAGTAAACTGCTTAAAGACCTAGACAATAATCTTATTTTTGCATGCTTCTCTCAACTCCCATTGTGACCTTCAGGGGCAAGAATTCAGTTAATTGTATTTCTCATTTCATTGTATACAATTATTAATAACTTATGAAAGATCTCACTCTTGCTTTACTTACACATTTTATCCCTTTATTCCTAATCTTGAAGTCCATCTCCCCTGGACCTACTATAATGTTTTGACATGTTACTCTAGTTCTCTCAACCACAAATAGCTCTGAAATGAATACTGTAATATAACCAACTTATCTTTCTGTGACAATATCGTCAGTCTGTATTCACTCACAGGTGAAATTATTGAGTCTATTCTTGTACTTGATTTCTGTGAGTAGTGACAGATTGCTTTTGCAGAATGGAAGTTTCAAAGTATATCATCTCTGAGACAGGATATCAATTGTTACTTCTCATCATCCTCATCATCACCTCATATTGTCCATCTTTGTACCGGTTGCTATGCTATTATTTGTAATGTGAAATCCAATATTTATTTACCATTCTCTGATTGCTAATGTGTACATCTCTTCATATACTTTTTTAGATGATCAGATGTCAGTGATTTCTTGGTTTATATATAATTAGTATATTCCTCACATTTCTCAAAAATTTTTTCTCAGGAATTCATATTCTCCAAGGCATTCCAGCCTCCTTAACAAGTAATGTGCCTATACTGGTGGTGGAGAGAGATGTCCCAGAACAGAGTCTTTAAAGCCACAGCCTAAGATTGTTGTTCAAAGAATACTTTGCTGCCCCTCCCTGACAAGCAACTGTGCCCCTCAGGGAAACTCCTTGTGTATTCACCATTGCACTGCTATTTTGGAAGAGCCTTTTTATTGTAAATTCCTTGGGTTCTTTGGTGTGAAAAATGGTGTGAAGAATTCTCAGAAAATGGGAACTATCTTGCCCATGTTTTGCTGTCTACTGCATCAGATGCTGGAAGTTTGGTTACTCATCATTCCACATCCATTTTCTTCAAAACTAGACTAGCATTACTTTTATTCTATGTCTCATGGTAGCATTAGTATGCAGTGATCAACTTAGGCATTGAAGCCAGAGTAATCACACTAGATCCAGCCCTTCTTTTATCCATGACTGCCTATGTTTCTTCTCAACACAGCTCCTAGGGTTGTTCAAGCATTTCTTTAAGTGTTTTTAAGATTTTAAGATCTTCAACATGAAGATATATTTTTTAAATATGTGTTTGATTTGGAGTATATCCAGAAAAATGCAAAAATCATAGGATACACTTCTATAATTTTTTATATAATTTTACGCCATCCAGATCAAGATATAGAACAGTGTCAGCACCTCAGAAACATAACTGATGCCTGTAGGGCACTAAACCCCAAAGGTAACCAGTTGGACTTCTAGTATCATGAATTAGTTTGTCTTCTTTTAAATGTTATGCAAATTTATACAATAATTCATAGGTGATTGGCATCTTTCACTCCATATTGTTTATCAGATTCAGCATTCATTCATTTCTGTTGTTGTATAATATTCCATCATATACATAGTGTAAAATGTGTTTATCTTTTCCTATTTATGGACATTTAGATTGTTTCCAGGTTGGGACTATATGAATAATGCTGTTATAAACATTATTTTACATGTCTTTTGGTATACAAATATATGCTTTTTAAATTAGGAATATGGTTTGTACATGTTTTACACCAGTAAATACTGCAAAGGTGTTCTCTCATAGAGTTTGATCTAATTTATACTTATAATTGTATAAATATGAGAGTTCTAGTTTCTTCACTTCTTCACCAGTCATTGAGATAGCCTGTCTCTTTCATTTCAGCAATTCTATTGGATATGCAGTACTATCTCACAGTGACTTAAATTTGCTTTTCCCTGATGACTAATAATGCTAAGTACTAGGTCTCTGACCATTTAAATATCCTGTTTGTCAAAGCTCTTGCTAAAATATTTGTTTTAATTTGTTGTCTGTTTTTTCTTTAAAAATGCTATTTATTTGAAAATTTTTAATGAGTTTGCATATGTTAAGGAGAAACTTTATTCCTGAACTGTGCTGTCCAATTACAGTGGGCATTAGCCACATATAGCTATTGGAGACAGTACTTAAAATGTCACTAGCCCAAGATCATGTGTAATGTAACTATAAATATATAGGGAATGTTAAAGAGTAACAAAAAAATGTAAAATATTTTCAAGATATTATGTCAATTAAAATATACTGTAAAAATTAACTTCAGCTCATCGTTTGTATTTTTTATTAATGTGACTATTAGAACTTTTTAAAGTACATATGTGACTTGCAATACATATCTTGTAGGAAGTGTAGGTGCTGGGCAGTGGCTTATCTCTTGTAATTCTATTGCTTTGGGAGGCCACGACAGGAGGATCCTTAGAGTCCAGGAGTTCAAGACCAGCCTGAGCAACATAGTGAGACCCCCTTCCCCATCTCTACAAAACATAAAGCAAAATTTAGCCAAGTGTGGTGGCATGTGCCTGCAGTCCTAGCTACAGGACAGGAGGATTGCTTAAACACAGAAGCTCCCACTGGCCATGAGCTATGATTTCAGCACTGCACTGAAGCTTGAATAACAAGGAAAACTCTGTCTCTAATAAGAAAAAGAAAGTACTTGTTCTGAAAAGTTAGGTGAAGCTGAAGCTTGCCTAAAGAAGTGGTCTGCTAAGTTTTATCATAACTGGTGGATGTTTAAAGTAGCTTGCAGATCAATTATGATAAAAGGACGGCTTGAATTGTCACAAAAGTACTTTAAACATTTAAGAAAAATAAGTACTAGTTGAAGTTACTCTAAATACTTTTAATTAGTTTGTCTTCTCACCTGATTACAAATTTTATGTTTTTAGATATTTTTTTCCATTTTCAGCTTGACATTTGCTCATTTGAGAGAAACCCTGTGGTTTTCCTCATGTGGAAAATGGAAGAATTGCCCAATATTACTGCACTTTTAGAAGCTTTTATTTTCCAATGAGGATAGACACAAAATTGTCATTTTTCTGCTTGGCTGGTTATACCACTGAAAGTGGGAGACAGGAAGGGCAAAGCACGTGTACAGCAGAAGGCTGGTCTCCAGAGCCAAGGTGCTTTAGTAAGTCAGCTGAATGTGTCAACTCAATGTTACAATACTCAAAGAAATTTGTTTATAAAACTAGGGGACCAATAAAAATGCAAAGTGGTAAAACATTTTAGTAGAGAAAAACAAAATCACTAGCAAACTGTCTTTCTACAAATTGAAAGCATAAATTGAATTCCAGTAAATAATGCTTTTATGTTAAAATGTTATTTTTTTTATCCGTTTTTAGTAATACTCTGTTGAAGGGAATAGGGTAATAACTGAAATTATAATTTATCACATTGCAAGGGGAAAAGATGTAATTTACTTTAAGTAATGAGAAACTTATTTTGATAATTAAGCATAGGATGCCATAAAAATGCTTGAAACACTGTCCTCTGGAAGGGCACTATTGCTACTCCAATGATTTATCATTTGTAAGGCTGATCTCTTCTTTGTATACCAACTTCTCTCATGATACCCATTGAAAACTGTGTCTTTCAATTTTGAATGAAAGTTTGAGTTGAAATTTGTGAGAAGGTAATCTAATTGAGTCATTTCATTATTTAATGGCAGGCTACACTATCGTCAAACTATCAATTATCTTCCACTAGAGCAGGTGACCCAGAGTAAGGGGCTTTGATTGAGTTAGTTTCATTTAAAAGAGGGCATCGAATATGGTTATTGTAGTTGATATATTTAGCAAACCTACCCAGAAGTAGATGTGGTGGGGATAAAAATTACTGTAAGAACTAAAAATAGTAAATACAAAGAAAGTCAGTATTAGATTGAATACATTTTCAAAAAACATATGCAGACATTTCCAAAATGAAATTGCTAATATTAACATTATGCTTTTGGCTTAATTTTAGAAGTTAGTAAAACACAAGCTTAGTTTCATTATTAAGTTAAACAAATAAATATTTTTCCCATAGAAAAATGCATTAAGCCTGAACTGAGTTATGGTTACTTCTCTGATGTAAAGTTATTATACAAAATTCAAGAGAACATGCATTATGGTTGCATTTGAGGATACAAAACCAGTGAAGGAAAGGATGAAGAAGTGGTTCAGTGTCTCTCTGATGGATGATCTTCTCAACCAACCTGTAGGAAAGAACATGGTATAATATTCATTTCCTAAAACTGAAGAGGCATTTTTTATTTAATAGAATTTATTTTTCATTATGTCTGCAAGGCAGGAAGTTGATATTACATTGCTTTTCTCAAGTGCTGATTCCTTAATCCAAATATTCTCAATCCCTACAACACACCTACACCTATAATTCCTACTTTGCACCAATAAAAGGAATTGGAATGGAATAAAATGAAAGAAGCTTTTTCTTTTCTTTTCTTTTCCTTTCTTTTTTTGAGATGGAGTCTTGCTCTGTTGCTCAGGCTGGACTGCAGTGGTACAATCTCAGCTCACTGCAACCTCCACCTCCTGGGTTCAAGCGATTCTCCTGCCTCAGCCTCCTGAGTAGCTGGGACTACAGGTGCACAACACCGCACCTGGCTAATTATTTGAATTTTTTATTAGAGATGGGGTTTCACCATATTGGCAAGGCTGATCTTGAACTCCTGATCTTGTTGCCCACCTTGGCCTCCCAAAGTGCTGGGATTACAGGTGTGATGAATTACATCTGAGTGAAATAACTTTTTTCTTTGTATGTCACTATTTCCTTCATTACAGAAGAATTTAAGATCATGTACATTATTTTATACTGTGAACCGTCAGATATACTTAAAAATTTAACAATTTAAATATATGTATACTTTGTTAGTATGTTGTTTAAATTGTACAAATGCATAGACAACACATACTTTAACAATTGCTACTACACAAACTGTCAGTTGAATTTTGGCCTTTGGTTAAGCACTTGTAGACAAGAATTTTAAGAACAGAAAACTGGTGGGGTTAGGTCAATAGGTGTATGAAAAAAACAGAATAGAGAGGCAAAGAAAAACCGGGGCTCTTTTTCAGTTTTGCTAAGAGTTGGCTTTATCGTATATTCTTAAGATTCATGAAAATACATTTTGAGATTTTTAAATATTCTAGTTTATTAAAAAGGTTTATAAAATAAATAATGTTTGTAATTTTAGAAACATGTCTGGCTCCTGAATTATATAATGGAAATTATTCCACAACACAGAAAACATTCAAAGTGAAGGACAAAGTACAATACGAATGTGCCACTGGTTACTACACAGTTGGAGGAAACAAGACAAAGGAGGTAGAATGTCTCCCATATGGATGGTCTGTCACTCCAAAGTGTACCAGCAGGTTCTCATTTGGAATAAAGTCTATTTTCACCTTGAAAACTTTCTCTCATAGACAAGTGTATATAAGTTGTCACATTAATTATGTTTCATTTTCCATAGTTTTTGCCTTTATTTTTAATTATGTTGATAGCAGTCTGATGGTTTAAAGCTCTCAAGTAGAAAAAATTCATTTTAGCTCACAAGATTACATTAAAATAAGAGTAATGCTATTTAACAAATACATAAAATGAATTCATAAGCTTTTTTGGCAAATTTATTTTCTGTTCTAGATATGTCATGTAAATAGTAAGTGAATTTTGTTCTAGCAGAAAAAATAAACAATTGTCTGTATTTTTATTCATTCTTTCATTTGTAGAATTAAAGGGCTCTTCTTTAAGATTAATTGAAAATGGTTATTTTCATCCTGTAAAGCAAATCTATGAAGAAGGAGATGTCGTTCAGTTTTTCTGTCATGAAAATTATTATCTCAGTGGATCAAATTTAATTCAATTCTATAGCTTTGGTTGGTACCCAGAATTTCCTGTATGTGAAGGTAAATTTTTTAACACTCACAAAATGCCATGTCTTTATCAGCTTTAGTGTCCATTAGCTCTGACAAAATTCCTGTGCTGGTACCTATTTTTTTTTCTGAGTCCTATTCTTTAAAATAAACATTGTCTTTTAAATTAGTGCCATTTTCAGCTATCTTTAATACATTACATCTGAATAAATCTCTGTTTTGTATTACTTTGTAAAGGACTATATCTTTTAAATTTATTATTTTAAAATCTCTATTATACATTTTAAATCCCTTATTATAACAAATAACTTTTCTTACTGGGAATTGTTAGACTAATTAGCCCAATCTGGCAGCTTTGCAAGGACACTTTCTCTTAATTTGCCACATACTTCCAATTGTAAAAACTAGTCTCCAAAATAGTGAGGAAGAAAGCAGAAAAAGCAAAAGAATAATCCCAGGAAGTGAAAATAGGAAAGAGGCATCTGGTAAAATCTCCCCAAAAATGTCACATCTGTGGTCACATTTCTATTACTAAATGTGTCTGACAGGTAATGCAGAAGACATCCATACTTATTTAAACACACCTAGATAGGAGGATCCTATCTAGCAGAATATACAGATATAAAAAAAATTGCTATAATGTGACAAATCATACAATCAACTCAGGTAGAAAGTGAGAGAATCAACATTAGCAATTCTGATTGCTATGCTGTGGAATAACATTCACAGAGGTGATGGATCATATTTAAATTTGGTCTTAAGAGACAAATAGAAGTTTGAGGATTGGAAAGATAGGGTGAGGCAAGGGTTTGATAGTCATTTTTTATTTTCTGTAGTATGGGATGTAATGTCTATTGACAGACAGGTGAAAGACATGAAGGTAGAACCTGGAAAAAGAGGTGAAAATTTTGAAACAGGTGCTAGGAAAATGAATGAAGGCTCTGACCAGGGGTTTGCAATGGGATTGCTGGGAACTATCATAACTCTCTGAATGGACTGAACAGTAACTTTAAAGATTTTATAGTTTTTCATTCCTGCTCAACATCCTTAATATAGTAGTAGAGAAAATTTTTTCAGCAAATTTTTAAAAGCACATTATTTCTTTTTTTTCTTTTTGAGATGGAATCTCCCTGTATTGCCCAAGGTAGAGAGCAGTGGCGTGATCTAAGCTCACTGCAATCTCCACCCATGACCATACCTCGCTAATTTTGTTGTGTTTTTAGTAGAAACAGGGTTTTTACCATGTTCAGGTTGATCTCAAACTCCTGACCTCAGGTGATCAGCAGGCCTCGGTCTCCCAAGTTGCTATTTCAATAATAAATGGCAGACCTCCTTAAGGCCGTTTATAACCCCCTCCTCTTCCAATTTAGCCAGCATGACAACTTGCCTATTTTCTCTAGTAAACAGTCATTAGGATTGCAACAGGCAGTGTTGTGGGCTGAGTTATATCTCTCCTACTCCTCCCAAAATATAACAACATTCTAACAGTGGGAACCACTAAATGTTACCTTACATGGTAAAAGACACATTGAGGTTAACAATCTTAAGGCAGGAATATTATCAGGAATTATTTTTTCAGACTCTAAATGGAATCACAAACACTCTTATAAAAGGGAGGCAGAGGGAGATTGACTACAGAAGGGGAAGCAGGAGATGTGACAATGGAAGCCACAGGTTGCAATGTTTTGAGGATGGGGGTTGTGAGCCCATTAATGTAGGTAATTTCAAGCAGCTAGAAAAGGAAAATTAGCTGATTCTCTTCCAAAGCCGCCGGAAGGAATGCAGCTCTCCTGACATCTCCATTTTAGTCCAGTGAAACTGAATCTGGACTTTTGACCTCCAGCACTGTAAGAGAATATATCTGTGCTATTTTAAGCCACTAAACTGTAATTCATCACAGCAGCAATAAGAAAGTAGTGTAGTCTGTATTTTAGAGCAGGAAACTTTAATTTAGATAGACATGGGTTCAAGAACAGATATGCTGCATGCTATTAATTTATTTACTTCATAAGTTTTAGTTTGTCTATAACACAGAAGAAATAATAGTTCCTACTTAATAAAATTATTTTAGGACTAAAGGAAGCAATGATTTAAAAGGCCTGCTATTTTAGTACTCTGTTGGTGCATAACAATGTCACCACAAACTCAGCAGCTTAAAACAACACAGAGATATTACTTCCCATTGTGTGTAGGTTGGGAGTCTGGGTGTGGCTTAACCAGCTCTCTGCATCCATGGCTAACAAAGGTGCAATCAAGATGTTAGCTGGACTGGAGGCTCATCTGAGTCTTGACTGGGCAAGTCTTCTTCCAAACTCAATATGGTTATTGGCAGCATTCAGTACTTTGCAGACTGCTGAACTGAGAGCCTCAGTTTCTTGTGGCTGTTAAATGAAGGCAGGCCATTGCCCCTTGCCTTTCACCCCTTCTGCTTTGGAAGCTCACGATGTAGCCTCTTGTTTCTTGAAAACCAGCAAGGAGAGACAGTCTCTTGGCAAGAAGAGCGTTAAAATCTCATGTTACATAATTATGTATACATAATCAGGTACTGATCCATCACTTTTGCTTCATTTTGTGGGCTAGAAGCAAGTCACAGGTCCTACTCATGAAAAGGGATTTCACACAGGAAGTTAACATCGAAAGACGGTGATCAAAGGAATGCTCCTAGAATCAGTCTGCCATGCTTTCTATGGTGCTTGATATAATGAACACTTTCATTAAATCTTTATTATTTTTTGTAATTCTATGACTAAATTTGCTGATAAGGAAGAAGAAACAGATGTCCTCCTCCATCTCTGCCTGTGAACTCCAAAATTCAAACACGTTCAAGTTCAACAAGTTATCGTCATGGAAAAATAGTTCATATAGAATGTGAACTTAATTTTGAGATCCATGGGTCAGAAGAAATACTTTGTGAAAATGGAAAATGGACAGAACCTCCAAAATGCATCGGTTAGTAATACCTTGAAGAAGCTTTGCTAAAATGAAATCTGCATGTGTGACTAAATGGTCTTTTCTCTTTTAACTGTACCTTTTCAGAAGGACAGAAGGTAGCCTGTGAGAAACTACACTTCATTGAAAATGGTGCAGCAAATTTACTCTCTAAGATTTATTACAATGGGGATAAAGTGACATATGCATGTGAAATTGGCTACCTTCTCCATGGATAAAATGAGATAACTTGTAGGAGTGGAAAATGGACACTTCCTCCTGAGTGTGTTGGTATGTAGGCTACATTTAACATCAATAGATTATGGTGGAAATTTTTCCATTCTTTTAATTTAATATGTATATTTTAGGAATAGACTGCTTAGACAAATTAGAAACACATTGCTATAGCACCTACTCTTCTGCTTTGTGTGTGTATGTGTGTGTATGCATGTATGTGTGTATGTGTAGCCATCTATAGAATTTAAGTCAAAGTAAAGAATTCTTTTACACTGTTGGTGGGAGTGTAAATTAGCTCAACCATTGTGGAAGACAGTGTGGATACCCCAAGGATCTAGAACTAAAAATAACATTTGACCCAGCAATCCCATTACTGGGTATATACCCAGATGATAATAAATCATTCTATTATAAAGACATGTAGACATGTATGTTTATTGAGGCACTGTTCACAATAGCAAAGACTTGGAACCAACCCAAATGCCCATCAACGATAGATTGGCTAAAGAAAATGTGGCACATATACACTATGGAATACTATGCAGCCATAAAAAAGGATGAGTCATGTCCTTTGCAGAGACATGGATGAAGCTGGAAACCATCATTCTCAGCAAACTAACCCAAGAACAGTAAAACAAACACTGCATGTTCTCACTCATAAGTGGGAGTTGAACAATGAGAACACATGGACACAGGGAGGGGAATATCACACACTAAGGCCTGTGGAGGGGGAGGTGGGGGCTACGGGTGGGACAGCATTAGGAGAAATACCTAATGTAGGTGACGGGGTGATGGATGCAGCAAACAACCATGGCACGTGTATAACTATGTAACAAACCTGCGTGTTCTACACATGTACCCCAGAACTTAAAGTATTATAATTTTAAAAAATTCTAAAAAACAAAACAAAACCTTTTTGAACACAACAGTGCTAAGCATGATTATCTGATCTGTGTCATGCCATGACCTGTATGCTTTAAATGACAGCACACAAATGATGATGTGCTTTCTTAGAGAAGTAAATAAGGGCATGGTGGACTGAGAGACTGGCCATAAGCATTATCTACTTCTTCTCCCCATGTGTCCTACAAAGTTAGGGTAGAGCATTGCATCTGGCCATTCTTAACCTTATCCCTTTCTGAGGCATGTCCTTGATCTTTCATTTTACTGAAGGGCACCACCAGGCTACACTCTCACTTCTGGGGGCTACTATTCCTGTCCTATTTTTCATTTCTTGATCAGATCAGAGAGAGATCTCCACAGACATATTTATCTAGGACATTTATTGAATAAGACCAAAGCTATGAAGGATGCTAAGGAAATTGACAGAGTAAGAGAAAGATACCAAAAAGAGGGGAAAAAGTGGATATTTCCTTCATGGGTTGATTGAGACCAGAGATGAAGAGGAATGAGCAAGAAGAAAATAAAAGTGGATAATTCCAAAGAGCAATTTTAGAATTGACCATAATCTTTAAAGAACAGCTTCTCATTCAAAAGATTTAAAAAATGTATATATCATAATTCCTTCACAATTCAGAAAAGAGAAAAAATATGCATAGTTGTTTTTAGGTAACAAAATTGCTCTCGTCTCTTGCTTAGCAAATTTTAAAAATATTTGAGCTGAATAACGTTTTTCACATTTGTACTGAATTTATAAAACAATTGTCCAAAGTTATATAATACAAATATTGAGACACTATGACTTACTATGTTATATTGTTATGAGCTTATGTTAATTTTAAAACATCTTCTTTTCTTAGAAAATAATGAGAATTGTAAGCATCCTCCTGTTGTAATGCATGGGGTTGTTGCAGATGGGTTATTGGCAAGCTATACAACAGGATCCTCAGTGGAATACAGATGCAATGAATATTACTTACTGAGGGGATCAAAAATCTCTCATTGTAAACAAGGAAAATGGTCATCCCACCTGTTTGCTTGGGTAAGAAAGAACATATTGAATGTCTGCATTTGTACTTTCATGTGATTTTCTTATAGTCTTTCATATCATGAAAATGATTTTGTATACATCTTTTTTTCCCAAGTGTTTTCACCTCACATTTCTTTAAGTAGAAAGTCCCTAAAATCTCAACGTCTAGGACTATGTTAATTCTTTTCCCCTTCTTTTTCACTGTTGCAAATCATACATAACATAAAATTTACCACTTTAACGTACAATTTTTTTAAGTGTACATTTTTAAGTGTACAAATTCTGAGTGTACTATTCAGTGGCATTAAGTATATTCACATTTTTGCAACAAATTACTTTTTGGATTGCCTTTCTCCTAGCTAAAATTCCCTCTCTACTACATACCCCTCAACATCTCTGCTTGTATTGCCCTTAGAATGTCATTTGGTGAAGAATAATTAGTCCTATGGTTTCCTTGGTAGAATATATTGCTAACAGCTTTTTACCACCACATCCTCACCCAAATGGATACATTTGTTACATCTTCTGGATTATATAAAAGTGTTAATAACTTTGATAACAGTCTTCTGAATGTTTTCACACAGACACACATACACACATACACTCCACAAAAATGCTATCATAAGATACAGAGGTATATAAGATTTTTTTCACTCAAAATATATTATAAACATGGTTTGTCATACTTCTACAATATATACTTCAATGACTGCCTAGTAGTCCATAATGGAGATTAATATATGTAATTTAACCAGTTTATTGATGGATGTTTAGTGTTCGACATTTTTATATTCCAAACAGTACACTTCCAAGTAAATCTTTGTACATGTTAAACTTATTTATTTTTATTAAAAATAATTATGAGATTTTGTAATTTTAATTCATTTTCTATTAATTACCAAATTGCCTATCAGAAAGTTTGTTCTGATTTGTTAACCCTACTATAAATGAACTAAAGTAGTAATTGTCTTAATCTTTGTTAACTCTGAATATTTTAATCTTGAAATTTTTTGTTAAGCAGGCAAGCACAGTTGCTTTAATTTGATTTTTTTGATAATTAATTAATTTGGAATTTTTCAATTTTCTATTGGCCACAGGTTTTTTTTTCATGGATAAATTATTGATAGTTTAGCTGTTTTTCATCCTTATAAAATCTATATCTATATAAATTATCCACTTGATGTTTATTGTAATTATTTTTAATTTCTCTTTATTTATAGTGTTTTTAAGTATATGTAAGTTTTAAGTATTGAGCTCTTTCAACCTTTTGTTAGTAGTTTCTACCTTCCAAGTAATACTTCGAGGCTGTTCCCACTCAAATTCACACACATATTCACATAGAATTTTTCTGTTGCTCTCATATTTTTATAAATGTTTTTGATATTAAGTTGTTGATGTGATTGATATTTAATTCAATGGAGGTATAGTAATCTCTAAGGACAAAGACTAGATTAAAATTTTTATGGCCAAGCTAGTAATGAAACAAGCTCATAAGGAAATAATAATGATGTATTTAAGGAAATACATCATTCTATATCTGGAACAACTGCCTCAAGAGAGTTAGGCTTGGTCCTAAAGAATCAAAGGAAATACCAAATGAAGATTAATCTTTGTTATCAGGGCAAGAGAAAGGTGGTTTGTATATCTTGCTTATCTATTGAAACTGGGAAGACTATTAGTACAAATACACACAACAATATAATAAAGAGGAATTTTCTCTGTAGGAATTATTATTCTAGACATTAGGGGTCTCTAACCTCTCCATACTCTTTTCCCTGCTCTTATCGCTCCAGTCTTTCCAAACTTCTTTTTCTTCCACAAACAAGCCAAGAATGCTCTCACTTCAGGGCCTTTGCATTGGTTGTTACTTCTGCTAGGAACACTCTTTTATAAAGAAAATGACATGTTTCACCCAGTCATCTTTAAACTTTTCTGCAAGTATTCGTATTTTGGCTGGTCCTAATCACCTTACTGAAAAGTGCAACTTCTTTTCCCTAGCCCTTTTGTTACCCCTCTGCTTCAATACCCTTTTTTCATCAAATTTATCTTGTACTGTAGTTTAAAGATGGCCACAATGTTAGTCTGTTCTCATACTGCTAATAAAGACATACCTGAGACTAGGTAATTTATAAAGGAAAGACATTTAATGGACTCACAGTTCCGCATGTCTTGGGAGGCTTCATAGTCATGGCAGAAGACAAAGGAGAAGCATGGTGGCAGGCAAGAGAGCATGTGCAGGGGAACTTCCCTTTAGAAAACCATCAGCTCTCATGAGACTTATCCACTATTACAATAACTGCATGGGAAAAACCAACCCATGATTCAATTACCTCCAACCAGGTTCCTCCCATGACATGTGGGAATTATGGAAGCTACAAGCCAAGATGAGATTTGGGTAGGAACAAAGCCAAACCATATCAGTCACAAGTTATGCAATTCATATGTTTATTATTGTTATTATGTATTGTGGATGTTTCTCTCAGTTAGAAGGTAAGTTCCATGAGGACAGGAGTCTTGCTTTTATTCATTAGGAGATTTTCTGTTATTTTCTATATGGTAGTTCAAGGTTTTTATTTTATAGAAAGAAAATTATTATTAATCTAATTGCTTGATGCCCTTAAACAGTATTTTTGATGTTTTAAATTAGTGGTTTTAGTTTATTACAATAAGTAACATATAGATCCATTTGATAATAAAGTATGTATTTTCTTTTT